>CM070733.1:7104039-7302818 GCA_036346275.1 Otatea glauca | reverse complement strand
TAGTATTTAGAAACAAACTTTTCTTATTTTAAATCTCCTTTATATAAGTTATGTATATTTGAGTTTTTAGTGTATTGAATGTATCCTTTAATAAAAAGTAGCTCAAAAATAAATGAAATCTAAATATTTTTATATATTTGAACTTTTGGAAGTATAAGGATTCCATTAAAATTGGTTTCATTAAATTCTAAGTTTGTTTGCAGAATTTTCTATACAAAGCATATCTTTAGGCCTTTTATTCAAATTTGAATTTCAAATTCACCCAATGAAGATTTTCAAAATATTATTGCATATTCTAATGGTGCCTGATTTTACATGAATATATAAATTAATTTCACTAATTTTGGAGTTATAATGCAAAAGTTACAAGTGATTGAATTATCTCGGGTGTACTAAATCAGGGAAAAATTAAAAATACGCTTTCGGTACAGAGATGGCGTATTTTACCGATTGCACTGGCTTCATTTTGCGCCACTGACATAAGGGGCCCACAGCGCAGTGAGACAGGGCAAGGGAGGCCGCTAGGGCGCGGCGGCGACGGCGTTCCGGCGAGGCTCCGGCGAAGGCGAGGGCACGGTGAGCTCCAGCGCATCACCCCGACCTGATGGTGGGGTCAATCACCTCCGACGATGGCCAGAGCGGGCTGCCACCGTGGGCTCGGGGCGGCGCTAATGGCGACCCGTCGGGGAGAAAAACGAGTGAATCTCGATTCGAATTGGTAGCGAATTAAGCACTAGGAGTGCGAGAGGTTCCATTTACCTATTGTCAAGGTTCTTGGTTGGTGATGAGCTCCACCACCGAGTGCGGCTTTGGGAAAGAAGGTGTGCACACGGCGATTGATCGGCGGGAAGAGTGAAATCGATGAGCGAGATGGGTTCGAGGATTCTCAAGGATGCTACAGTGCGAGTAATTTGAGAATGGCTCACGAATGAAGCGAATTGCTTTTCAACCTCAAGCTTGCACTGCTAGCGATAATGGTGGGCGAAGAGGAGCTTGGTCTTTTCTTGAAAGGCTGAAATTGAGGATGATTAGAGCTTGACAATGCACTAGGGTGCTCGGGCTCAAGCAATTCAAAAGCGACTCACCGAATTGGCTTGATCGAAATCTTACTCTTCTTGGGAAGCTGCGACAATGCGGAGAAGGAAGCTCGACTTCTAGCTTGGGATTGCTTGACCTCCTTGATCTTCTCTAGCCACTCGTTTCACTGGAATGAAGCTCATGCGAAGGAGGAGATGAATGCGAGCTTTGCTTGCGACTTGAAGCTTCTTTGCTGAGCTTTGCTTGCGACTTGAAGCTTCTTCGACTTTGGATGGAAGGCTTTGGTTGGCTTGGAGCTTTGGTGTGGGAATGACTCGATGGCTGGCCTTGGCGTGGAAATCTTTGGCTTGTGCGCTGGTTTGGTTGCCTTAAAGACGAAGCCTCGGACTAAGGCGAGGTGTCCCCAAAGCACGAGGAAAAGCGGAATAGCTCGGGACAAGTTAGTACTCGTGTTAAGCGCCGACAATTCAAGTTGAAAAATTGTGAAACTTTTTACTAGAGTTTCTGGTTGTTCTTAGCTTCTGTAAAATTTTGGGACGCAAATACCATATAATTAATTTATAATAATTCTGACATTGTGCACTGCTCAGAATTTTGATTTCGGATTTTGATTTATTTAAAGGTGAAAATATTATTATTTATTTTTTAAACTTTTTTAGTAGTTTTTATTGGGTTAAGTATGTCTATATAAAAATTTCAAGTCAAAATACGGCTTAATTAGTTTACAAAAATTCTGACATGAAAATTTTTAGATTTTCAAAGCCTCTGTTTTTGAATTTTTAGAAGGCCTAAATGACATGATAAACTCCTGAAAATTTTAACAGAGATAAATTATACTCTGAGGGTGTTATGGTAATTTTTATGGCTCCAGATAAGTTTTGAATATTTTACATTAATTCTGACTTACACTATTTTTAGTCAAAAGAGATATCACTCATTTCATTTATTTATTTTTGTGTGCATAAAATTTTTACTTGTTGACTTTACTGACTTACCAGCATGTATAGGGTTCCATGGTAAATTTTTCTAACTTTTTATGTTTACCATTTTACCATTTCCCTTTTCTTATTCTCTTTTGATTGATTTTCCTTCAATACAAAAATCCAAGATAATTCAAATAAGAACCAATAATACCAATAAAACTCATAAATAAACATATTCAAATTTAAAATATTCATTTTTATTTTATTGCATTTTTCGGGATGTTACATACATATACATTAGGGAAAAGGTGTAGGCCAGGATCGACATGTGATGCATGACGTAGAAGCGCATGATTGTTGCACCCTTATTGATAACACGTGAACAAAGAAAATCAAATTAAGAGATGAAGAATAGATATCAAAAAAAATTAATCCGATGCTAGGCACTTGTACCTTAAAGCGCTTTCACTCTAGTTGGTCACCTCGTTTGACATCGTGTCACCCTCCTTCAGCAACATAAAACAAGAAAGCCCTACATACATTGGAGAGATGTCATTGAGGCAAAAATAAATAAACATAGTTAATTACAGAAGGTGTTAGGTTAGAGGAATGTACTTACTTCTGCAAAATAGGCTTGATCGCATAGGCCATCGGTCTCTTCTCGATCGAGTTAAAAGTGTAGACTTTATTTTCACGGAGGCTGACGAGTAGAACCCAATGGTTGCTTATTAAATGGTATGCAGTGCAAAAAAATAAGTTCATATACGATTTAAGTGTGTACAAGTAATTGAAGGGTAAAGTAGTACTTACTCCTCATGGTACAGGAATAGAATGAAGTCCTTTTTTGACTCAACCTACAATGCAGCTTGATGTAGTTAGCAAGGAACTCCGACTGAATCCTAGCCATAGTCGCAGATACCATCTCAAGGTCGACGAACCCAACTAGGTGTTGACTCGTACGGCTCGCTGCCTCATTATTCTGCAATCGTGTCAATTGTTAAAAAAACATAATACAAAATCCTATAACAGTCATAGGCTCGTGTTGTATGGTGTGATACTCACAGTGTCCAAGATCGTACAATAGAAATATCGATGGCTTTCAGGCTGTATAAACGGAACAGATTCTCAAAAATCACTGGGAATATCACATGCTCGTTGAGGTGAAAATGTCCCCATCGATACCTCACATTGAAATCGACATGACGCTCGGCCTCATTTGCCTTATCAATGTATCATCCACGGAGCTTGCGAGTGCACATGCCTAGAGCTTTCAATTAATTGCTAGGGATAAGGGGCTTTCCATGTACGTACCCTTTCTAATCTCGAGGGGACTTTGTGGCCTCTATCAACTTTGCTTTCTAGACAGAAGGAGTCTCTAATGTCTGGACAAGGGGCTTTCCATGTATTTGAGGAGGCGTTGTGGCCTCTGTCAATTTGCCTTCTTAATGGAAGGAGTCTCAGAGGTCTCTGTGGTTCTTTGGTGTCGTAATAGTCCTTTTGCACACCAACTCTACACTCGGTAGAAGTCAACTTGGACAGAGGACTCGTCATGGTGGTGGGAGCGGGGAGCTTGTGCAGTACGATAGGAACCTCAAAGAATATGCATATGTAATGTTTTGCAGTACTGGAATGATCTAGAAGATGTGGGAGATTTTCACCTTGAGTAGTACGACACCCGTCGTGGGCCACTTGATGAACGACATCTGTGCTTACGCGAGAGTGGTGATATCTCTATTCGGGAGAACTCCAGCACATGAGATAAAAAGTCTTTGTGGACATAGTCCACCTGCACCCTTATGTAGTCCTTCCCCAAAGGGTTACCATGCACCATGTCAGTTCCTTGCATGAAAATGCAACCCCGTGTCCAGCCTCAACAGGAAATCCGTGTTCCATCACGAGGGGCTAGCACTTGGCAGGCGCCTGCAAGAAGTGAGCAACTTTATCAGAAACATTGTTTAGCTTACTCTCGTACCTTTAAGTCAGAAATAATTATTACCTTTAGCTGAGGACCGGCCTGGTCATTTTGGAAGTGCAGCTGCTAAGGTGGGGCACATGCCTTTCTCGAGGCGAGGCCATCGACTTTGACTCAGAGATCAACGCCATCATATCGGCCCTTAAGCGCTCCTCACATGCCATCATCTCCTCCCTCATCTCCTCTTGAGCTCCTTCCACATCTCCTCTCTCGGTGTGTCACAGAGGCCTCGCACGTGCCTCCCATGATCTTGATTTGGCACTGGCAAGATCCTCTTAGAAGAAGGACTTCTTCGTATGCTCCGCACTTGTTTGTGTAAGATCGAGGATGCCGACTACGGGGGTAAATAGGCAGCTATAAAAATTTCTTCTCGATTAATTAAAATCTCGCCTAAGTAACAGTATGTCAAAACCTAAATGATAATAGACGCGGAAGCAATAAACTAAGGTTTTAACAATTAAAGTCTAAGTCAACTAGGCCCATTAAGTGCACTAGCTAATTATGTCTCTACTCAAGAATATGCAACCCTAAAGACAATCAAGCAATTTAATTCTAGGAATGTAAATTGCAACAATGTAAATAGAGAATTGTAAGCAAATACAAAGAGAAACACTGATGTTTTACCATGGTGTTCGGAGACTTGCCGGTCTCCCCTAATCCACGTTGAGGCAAGTCCAAACTGCTTTGGACCAGCTTCACTAATTGAGCACCCGCCTCGATTCCACTAGTGGTAGCTCTTTCCCCCTCGGGGTAGGTGAGCTCGACCTTCACAACTTTACCAGGCCTTCTCACAATCTCATTGAGAAGGTCACTGCATACGACGCCTCCACACGCTATCTAGGTGTCGGCAAACACAAGTCAACCTCTCTAGCTTGAGCTTCACCAAGTACAACACATGTACAATGGTGATCACCGAGTGCAACACATGCACAAGGCTCCCCTCAAGTGCAAC
Source organism: Otatea glauca (assembly GCA_036346275.1). Classification (NCBI taxonomy): domain Eukaryota; kingdom Viridiplantae; phylum Streptophyta; class Magnoliopsida; order Poales; family Poaceae; genus Otatea; species Otatea glauca. The sequence goes on along the minus strand of CM070733.1, from coordinate 7,297,933 downwards.
ACATGCACAAGAGGCTCTCAATCCTCTCCTAATTGCAACACATGCAATTATAGCTCACTCTTAGCTCAAAACCAAATGTGAGAGTGCAACACATGCACAATACCACCCAAATGCTCAATAAGACCAACAACAATTAAATGTCATCCTCCAAGGCTCCTTTATAGCCTCCTCAAAGAAAACTAGCCATTGGAGGGCAAAATGGGCAAAAACACAGGAAATCCAGTGCTACCACCCTTGGGCCGGTAGCACCGCCCTCCTGTCCAACGGCTAGGAAAAACTAGCCGTTACTCAGAAAATCTGGTCATACCGGAGGGGGTCGGGTCATACTGGGCTTCAAATTTTTTTCTTTACCCCAAAAGACACCTCCTCTGTAATTTCAACACGGAGGTGGCGGTGCTACCGCCGTGCAGAGCACTGCCTTGGAGCGGTGCTACTACCCCTGGGGTGGTAGAACCACTGCTACAGCTACAAAAAAATACATAACTTTTTACTCCGAATTCTGATTTAGGTGATCTTTGACTCTATGCGAAGCTTATCAAGAGGGCTACAATCTCTGCACTTTTTCAAGATTTAAGTAGCCATAGATATTTTTAAGAATCAAAAAATCTCTAATGTAGTCACTCAAGTCTAAAATCTGATTTTCTCGAAATCCCTCACATAGACTTGATCAAGACCGTGACTACAAGCTAGCAAGAGTAAATAAGATCAAATCTTGAGCCATGTGATGATCACCTCATGATCAAAACAATTTTGCAAAACACATTTACAAATATAAATCTTGCAAACAAGGGCAATCAAGATCATATCTTTGAGGCATTTAATGATCAACACATGATCAAACCAATTTGCAAAACACATTTGCAAACTCTATTCACATGCTCCAAAGAATTACACAAATATCAACTTATTTGCAAAATACATTTGTAAAACAACATCAAACAGGAGCTTCTCCTATTTGCAAAACACATTTGCAAATTAAAGCTCCATGCAAAGAACACATCAATAAAACACATTCGCAAATATTTGCACCATGCAAAACCAAATCAAGAGAGTGAGAGCTAGAGTGAACTGGATTGAGTTAATCAATACATGATGAAGCTCAAGCTATACGACTCGACCTCTCTTAATAGTACGGCAACCTATACTACCAACCAGGTCTCCCATCCAAACACCGCGACCGGTAAAAGACTAGGAACACATCCTTAGCCCTAGCTAGTTATACTTTTGACTATCGCAACCACTTGGAGCTTTCATGATGACCGATCATCTTCTCTCCAAGTTGGGATCTTCATCTTGTTCATTAACACATGATGAACTCCTCTTGTCTTAGCTTCAAGATCCTCTCTTGATGCTCATCAACTCATGATGACATACTTGTCCCGTTTATCCATCTCAACCTTAGACTTAACCTATTTCAAACTCATTGAAAGTATTAGTCCAAAACACATGGTTGTCTCAATCATTAATGCACTCCATTACCACATAATGGATGCTCCCAAGATCCTTTGATCTTTTCCTTTGATGATTGACCACAACCCAAAGATAATTGATTGAAAAATAAATTGTGTGTTGAGTATACTAATGCAACTAATGTTTCATATACTCAAGAACTTTGAATTGCGCTAGGATCAACATAGTGAACCATCAACTCCTGATTAGTTTTTTGTTGATTGAATGGCAACCGAACACAATTTAAATTAAATTTAAATTATCATGAGTATATATTAACTACACAAATTTCATATACTCAATTGGATGGAATCTAAAAGTAATGATCCAATTTATATGGTGTGATGGAAAAGGATAAATACTCTTAAGACCATTAATTATAGAATAAACTCCATTAAATGTGTGCATACAAATAATTGAACTTGAATCAATATGCACATATTCAATTTTTGAGATTACTTTGGAGTTTATCCCATATTAACATGAGTATACTACAACTACACAAGTTTTATATATATACTCAAGAGTTTGTTTCAAAGTAATGATCCTTGATATAGAAAGATAAATTAGATCAATACTATTGAAACATCAAGGTAAAGTATGAACTCCCCCTAAATGTGTGCATTCAAGTATATATGGAATTAAAACATTAATGCATATCTTGAGGTCTTACTAATGGTAGAGTTCATCCTTTAACTTGAATCCAAAATATGCATTAGGATATCATAAATTGAATACAAGTGCATACCTTGGGTTTTTCATTTTTCAATGAGATGAGACTAATCAAATATATAATCAATAAAATAATTAGTCTCATATTTGGATTTATCACTATGATCATGAATATTATATCCAAGGAAAGCAACAAGATATGATAGTATGAACTCGAATGCATACCTTTGATATTTTCATCTTTTTCATCAAAAAAAACTAATAAGAGTTAAGCTCAATAAAATAAAATGATTGTAATTAATTAACAATTGAGACTAATCAGTATTATGATTATCAAATTAGTTAGTCTAAATATTAAATTTATCATTAACACCAAAACCAAACTAATGGAGCTTGAACTTTCAGAGGCAGGCACCCGACCCTTATGGTCGGGCTTCCTGATCGCCAAAGACAGGATGTCCTTCGACCCTTAGCTCTGAAAGGTCCCCTGCTCTTTCACTAGCTTACCTCCTCCTGCAAGAAAAGAATATAAATTAGTACTAAAATACAACGAAAAGGGTCAACTGCAATGTACTAAGTTAGATATCTTACGATGGTGGAGGCGATCCATGTGATCGTGGGGTTTGGAACTACAAACCAACCGTCGAATGTTTTCTTCATCATTGATAATACCCGATCGCATGCCGCTCCTCACATATGTGGGAGTAAGGCATCACCATTCAGTTTGTACATTCCTCGGCTAGTCGCGACTCGCCTTCTTCCCTTCATATCCAAGAAATCGAGGTGGTGTGTGTGTGTGTGTGTGTGTGTTCTACCTTTGGATAGCGATGTTCTTCTCTCTCAGCTCCTCCACCTCAGGCGTACTCTTCATCCTTGTGAACTCCTCCCAAACCTCGGGGTCATAAACGGATACCTCTCAAAGGGAGTACGGCCTTTCAGCACGTACTCACCATGCATGATAACCCTGAAGTGCCTCAAAGACACACCCATTCTCTTCAAGGCGTACTGTCTCGTATTTCTTTCATCTTCCTCTGGTATAATCCATTTCCACTTAATTTCGTCCCACACTCGATTCTTCTGCTCAGCACTTACTTCCTTCCTCTAGTCCTTAACCGTGATCGACACTCTCTCCCTCATCAATTGGCCGAGAAAAGATCGGTAGTGCCCCTTATACTTAGGAGGATCCGTACAAACCCCTGTAGCATCAAAGTGGAGAACCTGCGGTGTTTTCCCTGTGGCCCCTTTATTCGGTCCTCGGGCCTTTCTCACCTTATTAGGACCCTCAATATTTGTTACCTTACTCATACGAGTATCACTTTCTATTCAATGCAGCGATGAGCCGGTGCTCTCTCTTTGGGACATTTCGAATATATATATATATATCAAACCTAAATATAATTAGAAAAGAAATTCATATATTTGACATCGTCATATATTTCACATAATGAAAGCAATACATAGCTATTATGTCGACTTGACAATGAATCATCTAAATTAATGGATAATTCATAGCATATAATTGTACTAGCATATTATAGTAAATTAACAGATTAATGGATGATCTTAAAGAAGCGTCTATCTGTTGAAAAACTAAGTACGTACCAACGATAACTCCAAATCTCTAATTAGGTTAGGTCATAATCCCATTCGAGGATATGTGGTTCAAGCAAGTTCCTAAGCTGTTCTACAACTCTAGAGAAAGTTTTGGCAGCATCACTCGCTGTTCTCCAAATACACGTCTCGACAACAAGTCAAGAGGGTGTGTATCCAGAGAACACCAAGGAGATGCTACTGAAACTTTCTCTGGAGTTATACAACAGCTTAGGAACTTGCCCAAACCACATATCCTCGAACTGTCTAAAAAACGTGAACAATTGAGATCGCTTGCTTATAAATATGCCATTTCAGCATATTTATAAACAAGCACCCTCAACAGAGAGGCGTAAGTTACATAATCTAAACTCGACATTGATCATATTACAGCAACAATAATGACATGTAAAGTAAAATGCAATATTAGAATTATAATGTTTGTAATGTAGTAGCCACTCTTGTAAAATATACAGATGACAAAAAACATATACTCATATTTAAAGTGGCGAAATCTATAGTAGCATGTTGAAAAGGACATATATATGATACCAATAATGTGTCATGTATGCCTTTGTCAACCTGTCAACAGTATTAAATCAAGTCAATTTGTCATAGAGAAATACATTATTTGACAGTACGAATACCTCTATAATTCACTTTCTACTGCCACCTTCATTGTTACTACTACATATATATGGTGCTAAATTGTTGTTGGTTTCACCAAACAACAATTACCTAATCACTAACAATAATATGCATATTTCTTGTATGCATATATACATATCCAAAAAGTGGCAGGTCCAAAAGACCACAACTAAGGATTTGCAGCATGTACAATATAACCATGCATCGTATATAAATATACAATTGTCTTGAACTTAATTCAATTTTAGCAATTGGTAACTAGGTTGAACATTCACAAGTTTGAAGCTAAATGGCCATTATTAATGTGAGAATCAACTGTGAAGTTCCTTCTTGTCATCTACAGACAATGAACAACCTCATGACAACACATCCAAGAAAGAAATCAACAGGGTACTAAGGCAGTCACCTATGCATAAAATGTCACTAGATACCAATGTTCACAATGTGCCAGTTGCTAAACTTTTGTTCGTAAAGTTGGTCACTTTCCTGCATGGGCTCACTAAGCCACCTACACATGCAAGAGCAAGAAATGGCCTTGCACCAGCGAACTACCTCCTCTGATGTGAAGCCAGGCATCTCCATGCATGACAAACACATAATATTGACTAAGTGCATATAGTCTTGTCAGGCAATAAGCAAAGAACATTCACCATGACCCTAAACTATATTACTAGTGACCACTAATCACTGTTCTACATGCACTTAAAGTCATTGTTTGCTTGACATCAGCATCCTTTTCTGCCGTGTGCAGCAAAACATGTAACAACATAATTATTTATGCAACAATGGTCTATCAAGTTGACTTATCTATGTTGATTTGATACAAATGTGCATATAAGATGGAAAGAAAGCTAAAATGCTAGGAGCTATAACTACTATGCATGCACTTAAACAAGGAGATTGCACTGAGATGTAAAGGAGGTAACAAGAAATGAATAAAGAAAAGAGGGAAACCTAGCAAGAAGGCCGGCGGTGGCGGCTGGAACGACCCAAGCACCTCGTGTGGTCGGGGGGCAGGGGGTGGGCTGGGGGCAGGGGACAGGGGGCGCGGCAAGGGGCAGGCGTGGCGGGGCGAGCTCGAGGCGGGAGTAGGCGGAGGGGCTGGCGGCCGAGGCGAGGAATGGAGCAGGCGGAGGGGGCTGGCGGCTGGAGAAGAATGGAGCAAGGGAGTATGCGTGGAGAAGAATGGAACCGATTCTAGTTGGAGCAAGTAAAATAGGGCAACAGGGTTCATCACAATCGTAGGAACCGATTGTGATGAATAAATCACAATCGGTTCCAACTATCATCACAATCGGTTCCTAGTTAGAATCGATTGCGATGCCTGCACGGTCCAATTTTGAGTATTTTCAGTTAGAATCTAGAGTCAGCCTATTTAGTTCTTAGCCCTTAAGGGTAAGGCAAGGGGTAATATGGATAGTCTCTATCCCTATATTCACATTCCATCTTCAACAAAGTGTTGATTTCCCGTAAAGCTAACTGTAGTCCTTTAAGTAAGCAAGTCAACATGATGAAAGAAGAAAAAGAAGCCATACGACAACTTAAGGAATCTTTAGATTTGGCGGCTATAGACTCAAAGGACAACGACAATTCTTTGATGCTTGTTTTGGATATATAGACAGTGCCTACTCTCAAACCAACCAAGACAACAACAAGTTCCTATCGAGAACAAGGCAATGAGATCAATATGACAAATTTCTCTAATATCTCGGGTGAATACGTGGATAAGTGTTGCTTAGCTCAATTAAATGGAATAAGAAAGAGACCCATATACTCATGACCCTTTATTTACAATACAAACATTTGAAACACATAGCATTATTTACATTGACGTAGTCCCTTTATTTACAATACAACCCTTCTTGATGCTCTACACGCATGTAAATTATTCTATGTGTCTCGTCATCACCGCTAAGACATGCTCCATCTATAAATAGAGGTATTTTATCGAATTAGTTGTACTCTTCTTCATCTACGATATTTTCAACTCCAACGATCGCCTCTTGCCATGAAGGACTGACGTGCAACCTCAGTTAGCGGGATCATGCACGTAGAAGACTTGATTTACTTGTTTCTCAAGGACAAACAGTTCATCTTTGTAGGCGAGTCTATTGAGATCCACAAGAGTAAAACCTCTCTTGTCAACCTTCACTCCATGTGGAAGTCTCATCAACTTATATCGGAATAATAGAACTTGGTATATCCCATAATCGAGCTTTAAATTTTCTTCGATCATCCCGTAGTAGGAGTTCATTGCGGTTGAGGATCCTCTTTTCGAGTGTTCATCGGACAAAGCATCTATGATCACACCACTGTTTTAAACAGCACTGTTTGCATCTTGACTTTTAGTGTAAAAGGTATAGCCATTAATAGCCATTAATATCGTAACCCTGCCATATCTGTATATTAAATCTTGGTCCGTCAGCCAACCATTTGACATCTTCACTGACGGAGACCTTCGCCCTTTCTTTGAACCATGTGAGGAATTGATCGTTGTGTTCACGCGTGATGAAAAGCTCATCCATATGTGGATTCTCTTCCGTAATATCAACTTATCTTTGCTCTATGCATTGATGAACTTCTTCTTTGTCTTTGCAAGGCATCAAATCGCTTTATACATATCAAATTGTGGACTCGTTAGTTTAGACTCAATGGTTCCTTTGCCGACAAGTCTACCCTTATGACAAGATCAGAACACCAATTGCTTATTTTTTACCTAGATAGTCCATGCGAGCATAATAACCTCTTGAGTCCCATAACCTTCAACAATACTACCCTCGGGCTTGACCGATTCCTCACGTATGATTTTAATATATCTATATACCTCTCGAATGGATACATGTAGCGTAGGAATGCAGGTCCACATATCTTAATCTCTCTAACAAGGTGAACAACAAAGTAGACCATAACGTCGAAGAACGCGGAGGAAATGCATCTTAGGTGACATAGAGTATGCACCACCTCACTCTGTAAGTTGTCTAGTACATCGGGATCAAAACCTTGCAAGAAATCGCATTGAAGAAATAACATAGCTTCGTGATTGCCAACTTGTCATCCTCTGGTAAAATATTTTTGATTGCAAGGGAGCATTTGGGTCATCATGACATGAGTGTCGTGGGACTTCATAACAAGCAACTTCAAATCATCCATGGACACAAGCTTCTTAATGTTTGCGGAGTAGCCCGATGGAACTTTAATACCATGGGGACACTTGTAGAGGTCTTCTTTCTCCTTCTTGGACAAGGTGTAATATGAAGCGGGGATATACGAATATTTTCTATCCTCCTCTATCACTCCAAGTTTGGGCCTGATTCCCATGTAGGCCATATCGCGGCAAGCATTCACACCATTCATGATCTTCCTAGGTATGTTCGTGAATGCCAACCAAATTATCGTAAACAATCTTCTCAACGTGCATGACATCAATACAATGCCGGACATCTAACTCCTTCCAGCATGGTAAGTCTCAAAATATCGACATCTTCTTCCAAATGGTCCTAGAACGAACAGATTTACGGCTCTTTCCATACTAAACATCGATATCCTCCACGCGTGAATGTACTTGCCTTCCACTCATAGGCTGTGGGACCGAACAAACTTCCTTCTTCCCGTCAAATTTGCCATCCATCTTACGGTATCGATGACTTCGAGGTAGAAACCTATAGTGACCCATGTACGATTTTCTTGGAATTGGCGACCACAAGCTCTCAATCTCCTCTTCACAAATAGGACACGCTTTGGCTCCCTTCATACTATAGGCCACCAAATTACCAAGGGTCAAGAAATCATTTATGGTGCAAAATATCATAGCCCGTAGGGTGAAGTTCTCTCTTTTGTATGCATCCCACACCGCGACCCCCTCATTCCACAATTTTACCAAATCCTCAATCAGTGGTGCTATGTACATATCAATATCATTTTTCGGTTGTTTGGGTCCCGAGATTAAAAATGACATCATGATATACTTCCGATTCATGCACAACCAAGGAGAGAGATTGTAGATACATAACAGAAGTGGCAAAGTGCTGTGACGACTGCATATATTATCAAATGCATTCATTCCATTGGTACTCAATCCAAATCTTATGATCCTCATCTCGGTACCAAACTCATCATGTTTCCAATCAATGTTTCTCCATTAAGCTGAATCAGTGGGATGTCTAAGCTTGCCATCTTCCTTTCGAGTTTTGTAATACCAATGCAACAATTTTGCCTCTTTGAGATTTGCAAACAACGCTCCAAACGGGGAATGATGGGCAAGTACCACAATACTTTGGTCGGCGCCCCTTTGTTGACCTCTTCACCGTCGTCGCCTCGGCTCTTACGCTTCTTGTATTTACACTTCTCCTTTTGTTTGTACCGGGGTACACCATAAACTGGAGAAACGTGTAATTCCTTGCACGCGTTAGGGTACAAGATGCAATCATTCGGACATGCATGTATCCTTTCTATTTCCATTCTCATAGGACATAGTAGCTTCTTCGCTTAATAAATGCTTATTGGCAACTCGTTTCCCTGCGCAAGCATATCCGATAAATGAACTAAAAGTGCATTGAAACTTGTATCTGTCAAACAATATTTTGCCTTCAGTTTGAACAATGCAAGGACAAAACCCAACTTAGTGTATTCCGCTTTGCAACCCGAGAACAACAGTTTGGTATCGTCTTTCATCAAGCTTTTAAACTTTTCAAACTCTCTTTTCATGTAATTTCCCTTCACATCCCACACCATTTGCTCTAAATTATCCTCAAATATATCACGTTGCAACTCGTGATCAGGTTCCAGCATGTCTCAGTTGCCTACCGGATGGGTCGTACTTGTCTCCCTATGATGGATTCAACACGTGTAATTCCTCACAAAGCCACATCGAATCAAGTAGTTTTCAAGTTGAGCTGAGTTGTTAAATCTTCTGAGATTGATGCAATCAAAGCAAGGACAATACATGTAGTTTACTCCCCACTTCACTATATCTTCTTTTGCAATTTTTTTGAACTCCTTAACACCCCTCTGAGATTCAGCACTCATACGGTTTTTCTGATACATCCATTCATCACGGACCATCTACAATTAAACTACGCACACTAAATTAACAAAAAAACTAGAGCGACAGATAGCTAGCTATTTCAAATTAATATTGAGACATCATTTAATTACCTTTGCAAAATAGAGGACGTGTTTCAATATATATAATTTTACTCCCAATATCTTCTTCTCTAGTTAAGAGCTTTCAATTCACTAGTTAGGAGACATACATTTAAAACATCAACAATGATATTGAATTACCTAATATAGTAAGCTTGCAATTCTTTTGACTTCAGTGAAACAAAATAAGGGTGAACGCATTAATAAAGTTGAGGAATTGAATGATTTTAAAGAAATGTCTATCTGTTGACCAACTAAGTACCAACGATGACTCCAAATCTCTAATTAGGTTAGGCCTTAATCCCATTCGAGGATATGTGGTTCGGGCAAGTTTCTAAGATGTTGTATAACTCTAAAGAAAATTTTGGCAGCATCTCCTCGTTGTTCTCCAAATACATGTCTCGACAACAAATCAAGAGGTGTGTATCCGGAGAGCACCAGGAGATCTTTGCCAAAACTTTTTGGAGTTGTACAACACTTTGCACGAACCACATATCCTCAAACTATCTAAAAAATATGGATAATTCAAGACTGCTTGCTTATAAATATGCCATTTCAGCATATTTATAAACAAGCACCCTTGAACGGGAGACGTAGGTTATGCAACCTAAACTCTAACATTCATCATACTACAGCAACAATAATTCCATCAACGTACTAATAAGGATGTCAAATATGATAAGATACATACAATTCCAGTACAACCTAAACTCTCTTTGCGATATATCAAATTACCTATAGAAAAATTGAAGGGATTCGAAGTAATGTTCACCTGTTGAAGAAAACCACAAATGAGGGGAAATCTCCTCAAGCTAGGGCTTCAACTTTACCCTCTTAACACCCATCCTCGAGGATTTCATAATTTCTCACCAAAGTATTGGTTCTAACCAGAGTATGTTGTGTTTTTCGGGACGGCGGTGATTTTTTTGCCTCTAGAACAACAACAAAAGAGAGTTCAGCCCGAGGGGTATATATAACCTAGCGAGGCACATCACAATCGGTTCTAACTTTAGAACCAATTGGGATGATTCCCCCACCAATTATTAACACACTCGCCGAATCATCTATTACAATCGGTTTTTTTCTGAAAAGTTAGGAACCGACTCAGATGAAGCGATAGTGTTGTACCATCCTGTAGTAGTGAAACTACCTGACGATCCCATCGCTCCTACGCCATCTCCTTCCAGCCCCCACTACTATAGAAAAGACCACCACAGACGGTTCAAAAACGTCATCACTGATGGTTTTATGAACTGTCTCCAAGCATGTGTCAGTGATAATACAGTGTGCATCACAGACGATTTCTGAATCGTCTGTAAAGCACCTATCACAGATGGTTCTTGGTGTAAATTATCTGTGATAATAAGCTATCACAGACGGTTTGTTTAAAGAACCGTCTGTGATCCGTATATTTTATTCCTCTCTAAAAACTTCCATGATTATTATTTGTTGTTGGAAATTTTCTTCTCCTTAGATATTTACGCAACTTGATATTTACAAGGCACAACCAATTATAGATTTTGTAATTGAATATCTAAACATCCAAGATGTATTGAGGCAACAACTTGCGATCGGGATCGTCTTGAAATATGAACCTTTGTAGTACTTTCATCTCTTTTTATTCTAATAGCGATGGATTCCAAGGCAAAATTCAACTGTTCATTCTAAAAGTTGTCATACTCTGGCTTATTTTCCACTTCATCATCATCTTCAAATGAGAATACCTTAGACCCTATTTTCACTATAATCTTATACAGGAACAGAATCATTTTGATGGTTCTCTATTTGATGAACTTCTTCACTTAGGGCTCTGAATTTCTCCCTCAAGAGATTCTGAAATATGCTCTGAATAAAGAGTTTGATGAACTCCAAATTAAAACTACGATAAAGAGCAAGTTGAAAGTTATCATGTTAAGTCGAGCATGTTTTTTAAAACTAACAATATAACTCTAGATATATAGCCCGTGCGGATATATGGATTGATGACTAGTAGTACCTAATGATAAGTCACGGCACCTATCACCGCATCCTCTAGACCAAATAATTTTTTTCGAGGAAAAAAGTAGCTCTAGCCCAAATAACTTAAACAATCACCCCAAAAAAACAATCCTCGCCCAAACCAGCATATTCGGCTCACAAATATGCTTCGGCCCACTCGTTCAACGCATTCTTTCCCTCGTCACGCTATGATTTCCCCTGTATTCTCCCCGGGATGGGTCCTTAAGGTACCATCGAAACTGTAACTTAAACAGTCTTTTATGGATTCTTCAATCAAAAGTCGACGATACAGATCCTTCAATACTGTTTTAAAGACTGTTCACTAATCCAGACCGTTCGATACCTTCATCGAGGACTGCTTAAGTTGCAGTCCCGTAGCGACGCAGAGGAACTCCTCCTTCTCGCTGGAGATGCTTCCGACACAGCTACGACATTAGCTTATGCCGTTTAAAATCTGTTCACTAATTCGAACCGATACCTCGATCGGATGATCCTCACCTACGAGAACTGTATAACTTGCAATTCCGTGGTGACTGCAGGGGAACTCCTTCGTCCTCGCCGGAGATGCTTCCAGCACAACTACGACACTAGCTTATCTTCAAGCTTCAATACGGTTCAATGCTGAGCTTGCTTCTCGTAAGACTGCAGCACAGCGTCGTATGGGCTTGTATTCCGTACGTCTTCGAGTTGCATGCGCTTCTCGTAAGACTGCAGCACAGCGTCGTATGGGCTTGTATTCCGTACGTCTTCGAGTTGCATGCATGTATGCGTCAGTTTCCAAGTCGCTTATCTCTAATCACATCCCAAGATGGCTAGCTGCACGCAACCGCGTTTCTTTCATAGCTTCAGTCCGCATGTAGTGCGTGGCATCATAGTTTTAAATGCACGAATTTACAAATGAAACGTATACTTTTGAAAAAATATACTCAAATTCAAATATTTTGAACGAGTTTGGATCACATACTTTGCTGATTTATATATAAAATCAGCACATACCTACAACCAAACTATCATAAAAAAAGAAAAACTATATAGTATAATTACCTAGGGCGTGCCTGGGCCATGATCTAAAAAGGATATTTTCTCTATGTATTTTCATGCGAAGTCTTTTGAAAATTTTAAGATGCTCAGTTTAACTAGTTTACTAACTAGTTCAAACAAGTTTGAACTGAAATTCAAACTAGAGTTTCTCTTTTTTATGATAGTTTGGTTGTAGGTATGTTCTGATTTTATATATAAATTAGCAAAGCATGTGATTCAAACTCGTTCAAAATCTTTGAATTCGAGTATATTTTTTCAAAGGTATGTGTTTCATTTGAATTGTTATAGATGAGTACATATCCTAAAAATGAAATTTTAAAAAATATACACGAATATGGTTTGAATTCGCGCATTTGAAATCATATATATATATATATATATATGGAAGCCTCTTTTCTTCTCCTGGAGTAAGTACTCCCACCTCTAAAATACCACCTAAATAAACTTGAAATACTCTTTTATCACTTTGGGTACACTCATACATTAATTATAAGATACTCCAATATGAGTCACATGAAAAATTGCAATAGAGTCCATAGTTTTTAGTGTATTTTGTAAATACCTTCATATAGGTACAAAAAAGAGTATATCTAAAAATATATATATACCACCTCTGAAAAAAGTACATACCCTTCGTTTAGTAAGATACTCTCTCGTTGTGAGATCTGACATAAAGAGTAACTACTCAGAGTAGAAATATTTTCATATATATATATGCTATACTATAGCTACGTGTATTCTACGCACCACCAATTAACGCAAATCGGCCCAAATAACACTGATCAACTGAACCATTCAATACTCCATATAACGAAACTATCTCCCAAGTAGTAAATGACTAATAAATGATACTTCTTGTTTGCACATGAACCTTTCTTTTTGATTTAGCTATAACTTTGAAATGAAATTGATTTTGGCCTTTAAATTTTATAATGTTGTAGAATCTCACATTATCTACGTATGGTAATTTTTTTAGAATTTTTGAAAATGTGTACATGCTTTTTTCATGGATTTTAAAAACACTGGATATGTTGCCTTTTACTATTCAAACAAATAACATATGTTACTAGCTATTACACAAGATGTTACTATACTGAAACAAAGTGTACATATAAAACTAAATTCTTTTTCTAATAATTTACTTCATTTTAGTATAGTAACACCTTGCATAATAGCAAGTAACATGTTATTTTCTGGATAGTAAAAGACAACATATCCTGTTTAACCACTCCTATTGTGTAAAATTCATGAAAATCACATATACAAGTTTTCAAAAATTATCAAAAATATTATCATATATAGGGGATGTGAGATTCTACAACTCTGTAAAATTTGAAGACCAAAATCAATTTAATTTGAAAGATATGAAAAGATAAATTCGGTTGAATAGTGATTTTTCATTGTTTAGCACTTTGTTAATTTTATATCTTTCAAATTTTATTGGGTTTGGTATTTAAATTTTATAGGGTTGTTGAAGCTCACCTCTCCTACATATAGTATTTTTTGAGAATTTTTTAAATATTTTACTATAGGACTGATAAACAGAACTAAATTATTGTTCATGAAAACTATATATACAAGTTTTCAAAAATTCTCAAAAAATTATCATACGTAGAAGAGGTGAGATTATACAACCCTATAAAATTTAAAGACCAAAAGCAATCTCAACTAAAAGATATAAAAAGAAAATTTTGGCTAAATAGTGATTTTTCACTATTTAGCTCTTTGTCAATTTCATATCTTTAAAATGCGATTGGGTTGTAAAAGCTCACATCCCCTACATATAGTAATTTTTCAAGAATTCTTCAAATATTTTGCTACAAGGTCGACAAGCGGAACTAAATTCTTATTACGATAGTTTGTTTTGTTTGATATAGTAACATCTTGGATAATAGGCGGTAAAATGTTAATAGTGATTTTTCACTATTTAGCTCTTTATCAATTTCATATCTTTAAAATGCGATTGGGTTGTAAAGCTCACATCCCCTACATATAGTAATTTTCAAGAATTCTTCAAATATTTTGCTACAAGGTCGATAAACGGAACTAAATTCTTATTCGATAGTTTGTTTTGTTTGATATAGTAACATCTTGGATAATAGGCAGTAAAATGTTAATAGTGATTTTCACTATTTAGCTCTTTGTCAATTTCATATCTTTAAAATGCGATTGGGTTGTAAAGCTCACATCCCTACATATAGTAATTTTCAAGAATTCTTCAAATATTTTGCTACAAGGTCGACAAGCGGAACTAAATTCTTATTACGATAGTTTGTTTTGTTTGATATAGTAACATCTTGGATAATAGGCAGTAAAATGTTATTTTCGGATAGTAAAGGCAACATACATTACACCATGACACAAAATTACCATCAGACCTTTGTAGGTAAAAACAGCCAATACGTAGGGAGGTAATATTCTACAAAATCCATAAAAACATATATACATGTTTTCAAAAATTCTCAAAAAAAACCATATGTATACAAAGAAGCCTCCAGGAGCAAGAACCCGTGGCTTTGATGGACTACCTTGGTACTACTGATTTCAGGGTGATTACAATGCAGCATACTGGTCGGCCCCAATCCGAGCTCCAACTCCACTACCACTAAGTTAATTTTCTGCAAGGAGACCACACAATTAAGATCCCAAATTCATCATCTGGTTGAATTGCATGGAGAATTTCTAGCTTCATAAGCAATTCAGCAACCAATTTCTGCATCGGCATGCTCTTTGCACTTTGTTTCAGAGGTGGTGCAGATGAAAGTCTGCATGCATACCTTTCAATGCATTGAGACACAGGCATTGTTCAGAGTTCAGATGACAAGCTAATAATGAAATATCAGATAATGTTTTTTGGGTTAAGAAAAGATTTTTTCATAAGAATTTACACATGCTGGATCAGACAAATGTACCAAAGAATTCAGTGAACTTGCAATTAAATTGCACGTCAATTACTACTTCGAAATGTTTTTAAACTAGCTGAAAACAAAATATTACCAAGATCATTCTGCTACCAACACTCAGTGCTGATTTCACATTGCAGTATTTGCATTTTTGATAACTGACAAGGCTACCAGTATCATCACTACCTAATGTTGAGCCCCAAAGGTTTGGCCATGTTCTAGAATAGGCTGGGCATTTTTATCAGTCATGCCATAAGCAAACTTCAGATTATTTCATCGTGAGTGGCCTGATGATACTTGATGCTCAGTTCATTGATTTGTTGAGCACACGTCCAGTTCATGACAACCATGAAATCACATTCACTTGGCAAAATCTTAAGCTTTCAGCTATTCGCATACTTATGCCAGTGACTGCTATCTATATGCATCTCTACTTGCTCACATGTCCACACCTAAGCAGCAGGAAGATAATCGGTGGGAATAACTCATCAAAACCACCGGATCTGTGCGCAAAGTACAGTTTTTCAGCATGGATTTACAGTTTAAGAGACTACTAAGACGATACACTGCCAAAATTGGTGGCAATCAGAAGTGCCCCGTTTTCTTCCTCGCTGTGGCACAATAAAGTAATTTGCCCTAAATCCCACTGATAATCATGGACAACACCACCCGAATTATATTCACCGGGAAAGGAAAAGAAGAGGGTTTAGGGACAGATCGAGCGACCAAAGGAGAAGAAATTACGCACCTGGATGTTCATGGCCTTCTTGTTGGCCTCAAGCTGGCCCCCTGTAGAACACAAAAGAAATCCAAATAAAATCAGATCAACAACCCTTGGTCAGCTCGAACACAATTCTAGCACTGCAATTGGGTAGTAGCACCATCTGATTCCAACAACCCAAATAATTCAGAGTTAATGACATTTCTTTTCTACTTCAGAGACTGCAACTTACCCGGATTTTGGGAAGGCGTTGAGCTTGTCCCATCTACGCAGGGAGCAGGCAGCCCTGCGTGAAGCTGTGCATCTCCAACGTTGTCACTCCCGTGGCCGCTGGGGTTCAGGGCGTGAGATTAAAGCGATCTGGAAGAACGCGAAGCAGAAAGGGAGATAACTTGGAGAAGGGGAAAGCGATCTTTGTATTACTCAAAACTCGAATCCTCCATCTGTATGTTACAAGGGTTATATACTCCCAACTCCAGCGTTTACCAAGACTCAAATTACCATTCAAAAATACCACTCTTGCCTCCACAATAACCGTATCAGCTACAGGACAAAACAACAATACAAACTCACCCCCTACCGTTGGATAATTACCCTAGCAACTCAGCGCTAATCTGAACCCTTCAGAACCAGTAAGAAAGTCGCTGAAGCGGTAAGATCGCCACCGACTTCACTGTTCTTCTTCTTCAATGAGCTGCAGAGTCGTCGATGGTGACATTGGCTCCCCTTTAGAAATTGCTTGTCCCCAAGCAATTGCATGAGAAAGCGGCCGTAACACGCCCGAGTCTTCCCGTCGACTCGTTGGAATCCTGTCCATTTGATCAAGCCTTGAACAATTGCCGAATTGCCCTTTTGACCAATCGCCTATCCGATATTTCCTCGGCTCGATAATAGTATTGTCCAAATCCACCAACTTTGGCGATTCGAGAGAATCTTGGAGTATGATTTAAATTGAAAGCTTTCAATTGAGATACATGGAACACTAGGTGAATGTGACAATCAAGCGGTAGGTCCGGTTTGTAGCGGCTTTACCAATCTTCTCCACAATCTTGAATGGGCCATAAACTTTGAATGCCAATTTAGGATATGGGCGATTAACCAATGAAGGCTACGCATCTGGTGCAATTTAAGTAAAACTTGTTCTCCCACTGAAATTGTCGATCCGGCACTGTGCTTGTCGGCTGAAGTTTCATCCTATTTTGCTGGCTGGCATAAATGTTGTTTGATGAGGTCGGTATAGAATGTCCTTTCCGTAACATCTCTGAACTTCTGCAGGTTTGTCCGGCAACACGGAGGTATAATGCCATAATTAGGCTCACACCATAGAGCAAATTAAATGGAGAACACCCCAATGAAGTATGAAAACTTGTATTGTACCAAAATTCAATTTATTGCCAATAACTTTTCCATTTCCACGGTGTCGATGCACAAGACACCTCAAATACATTCAAGCAGCGATTGACTCGTTCGGATTGACCATCCGTTTGGGGATGATATGACGTACTAAATTGCAATTTAGTCCCCCTTTGCTTTGAACAACTCTTTCCAAAAACAGCTAGTAAAAATCTTGTCTCTGTCGGTGGTAATTGATATCGGTACCCCATGTAACTTAACAATATGCTCGAAACAAGATAGCCACCTTGTGCGTGATGAAGGGGTGTCGTAAAGCCATGAAATGGCGTATTTAGGCAATCGATCCACCACTACCAAAATGACATTACATCCTTTGGACGGTAAACCCTCAATAAAGTCCATTGTTACTTTCGCCATACGAAAGAAGGAATGGGAAGTGGTTGCAATAATCCGGTGTTTTGTTTCTTTCATGTTTGGCTTCTTCGATGATTGCACATTGCTTCACAAAGTCTTGACCTCTTGTTTCATTCCATCCCAACTAAAGAGTTTATGAATTATTTGGTGTGTTGCTGAACTCGAATGGCCCCAAGTGCACTAGCATGGAACATAGCAATCAATTTGGTGTGTAGAGTGAATTGCTTCCAACCCAAATTTTACCATGATCTTAGAATAATCCCTTGATGCAAATGAAACCCCTTTCATCCGGACTATGCAAAGCCAATTGAGTGAGCTTACATTGAGCGGCGCCATCTGTCACATATGAATTGAGTACTTCTTGAATCCACAGCGGTTGGACTTGATTTACTTTGCAAAGCCATCAATTGTCCAACTCTTGATAACGCATCTGGTGACATTTTCCTTCCCTTTTTATACACAATGCGGAATTGCAATCCCATCGACGTGTCATGGCTTTTCTTTGCATATCCGATTGCGGTTGTTGGTCCTCTAAATAACATAGACTTTTATGATCTGTTGAATAATGAATTCTTGGCGTTGCAAGTAAGACCTCCAACGATCGCGACCAATATTCTGCGAGAATTCTTTTCATAGATGGATTTACCTTGATGAACTTTGCTAAGAGCTTTCTTTGTAAAGGCAATTGGATGTCCTTCTTTGTAACAATCTGACTCAATTCCAAAATCACAAGCATCTGTTTCAATTTCAAGCGGTTGGTTAAAGTCGGCAATTTCAAATACCGGAGTTGATGCCATTGCTTGCTTTAAATGAAGGAAAGCTTCGTAGCTGGTCATCCCATTTAAATGACTTGATTTTAAGAAGATTGGTGAGTGGTTTGGCAATGATCCCATAGTTTTTCACAAATTTGCGATAATAACCTATCAGGCCTAAAAAACCTCGCAATTCTGACACATTTCGAGGTGTAGGCCAATTTGTCATTGCTTGATCTTCTTTGGATCGATGGCTACTCCTTTGTTAGATATGATATGACCGGATATTCCAATTCTTCTTGAGCAAATGTGCATTTGGATCTCTTGACAAAAATGTGTGCTCTGTAAGATAATCAAAGCAATTTGTTAAATGTTTCACATGTGAAGATAAATCGGGACTGTAAACAAGGATGTCGTCAATAAACACGAGTACAAATTTCCGCAAAAATGGTGCCAATATAGCATTCATCACACACTGAAATGTCGCCGGGGCATTAGTCAGGCCGAAAGGCATCACTCGGACTGATAGTGCCCATGGTGAGTTTTGAAAGCCGTTTAAACTCATCTTGTTCAGCCATTCTGATCTGGTGGTACCCAGCACGAAGGTCCAACTTGGAAAAATATTGTGTACCCACTAATTCATCCGGTGGTTCATCAATAACCGGCATTGGAAATTTGTTTTTAATGGTTTGATCATTTAACTGCGATAATCCACACAAAATCGCCAAGATCCATCTTTCTTCTTTACCAACAATACGGTGATGCAAAAGGACTTACGCTTGGTGTGATAATACAGAAGAAATCATTTACGCAACTTGCCTCTCGATTTGATTTTGTGCAATGGAAAATATCTATATGGTCGAGCATTAAGCTGAGCGGCACCGGGTAATAAGGGTATAGTATGATCATATATTCTTTTGGAGGAAGTTCATGTGGTTACGAGAATAGATTGCTATATTCTTTGAAGCAATGATGTTACCTCGCTTGGAAGTAACTCTTCCCTTTGTTACATTCCTTGCTCCAATAATGCCGGGCCAAAATATTACTACTTTTCCTCCATTTGTCAATCGATCTCTGAACCACGGTGTTTATACGATACTTCCGATTAGAACTCCTGTAAGATAATTTGTTTGCCTTTATGTTCAAATTGCATTGTCTTATCATTCCAATTACAAATCATTGGACTGTATGCTTGCAGCCAATCCATACCCAATACCACATCATATCCACTTAACTCCAACACTTTTAAATCTGTTTGGAGCGTATGACCTTGTGTCCACCATGCCAATTTAGGTACCAGTGTCACAAATCATCGCATCCCCATTTTCTACTTTAGCTGTGTTGCTCTTGTTTTACGTGGTACCCTCAATTCGTGCAAGAAATCCAAGCGATGAAGCTATGGGAACTACCGAGTCAACCAATACCAACATGACTTGATTCGCACTAATGCCAACAGTTTCACCGTTTTAGTGTTATCCGTGCCATCTAATGCTGGAGAGACAATTGAAACAGATCTTCTTTATGCAAATCGTGGTTTCTAACAAGTCCAACACTTCATCGATAAGACTTCCTTTGTATCCTCATTATCGGTGCTTGTGGCGAACTTGAGCCTTTTCTTACAATTTACTTGATGATTAGGCTCATACTTTTCGCCACATTGATAACAAAGACCATTGATTCGACGATATTCTCGTAATTGTCTTGCTTTCCATAATTCTCCCGACCCAACTTAACATTGTTGTGATCGATGTCCGGTTTGAGTATGCGGCCCTTTTGTTTTCAAGCTGTTTATTTTTTCTTTGATATCTTCTTTGTACCCTTGCTAGAAGAGCGACTTGGTCTCTTGAGCTTGGGATCATTCCTTGTACCTTGTCTCTAACTTCGGTTTTAATCCGTTGACAAAGTGAGACACAAATAACGCTTCATCATAATGTGGGTTGTGTATTGATATATCATACATTAGTTCATCAAATTGTGTTTTATACTCTCCGACCGAACCAGTTTGTCTAATATCCAACAGTTCATTCAACAACCGTCGGTGATCAAATGTTCCAAACTTATGTTCTATGGCATTAGCAAAGCGCTCCCACTCCCCAATTCATTTTAGCTTTATAAACTTGCGACCATCTAGCGCATTGCCTTCCATGTGTAATGTGGATGTCATCACCATAAAGATTGAGGATATTGAATATTTTAAAATAATCGACATTTGTCTCTCCATAGTCGAGCATTCGTCCCATCAAATGGTGGAAAGCGATAACCCGGCAATGGATTTCTAGTCGAACCACCCAAATCTCTATGATTGCGAGCACTTACCCCATTTCCTTCTGCGGGTCGCCTGTCGGCGATTGGTGTGTCTATTCAAAGAAGGCGATGAGGTTCAACTTCGTCCTTATTCGACATCCCAGTGCAGTAGGAGAAATTAGAGCCCTGCTCTGAGTAAGCCCTGGTCCGTCGCCCTGCCCATGTCCTTCTAACGGCCGATCTGCGTGCAAGCGTGCCTTTGCTTGACCGGTGGCCTCAATGCTGCCGATAACAATTTGTTGTTCTGCGGCACGATGTTCTCTTGCTTTTGTCGTTAAATCTGTTCTCGCCAAAAGTTGTTGCTGGGTTGAATCGATTGTTCCTACCCGAGCAAACAATAAATCCAGACTCTCTTTGATCGCATCCAACTTCTCATCCTTGCGCCTAGAGCGTTTCCCCATCGCGTCCGGGATGAAGCGTCGAACCGATGGCTTGGAGGAGCCGTTGCGTCCAATCGACGGTAGAGCCAACGGATATCACGGAATCACGAGGATCGTCGATTCAAATGTGAATCGAGTTCCCAACCTTCTTACGGGATTTTCTGACTCTAGGCGCGATCGACCTGAAATCGATACCAATTGTCACTCCGTGGCGGCTGGGGTTTAGGCGTGAGATTAAAGCGATCCGGAAGAAGCGAAGCGAAAGGAGATAACTTGGAGAAGGGAAAGCGATCTTTGTATTACTCAAAACTCGAATCCTCCATCATGCATTACAAGGGTTATATACTCCCAACTCCAGCGTTTACCAAGACTCAAATTACCATTCAAAATACCACTCTTGCCTCCACAATAACCGTATCGACTCTGAGGACAAAGCGACAATACAAACTCACCCCTACCGTTGGATAATTACCCTAGCAACTCGGCGCTAATCGAACCCTTGAACCGATAAGAAAGTCATTGAAGCGGTAAGATCGCCACCGACTTCACTGTTCTTCTTCTTCAATGAGCTGCAGAGTCGTCGATGGTGACAAGCGTGTTCTTAACGAGCGGCGTGCAGCCGCCTTGCATCGCCGGTGCCGTACACCACCTTGACTGCGGCGAGCCGTCGGTAGGAGCTTCTCGGCGAGAATGCTAGGGAAAAACTAACCACTGCGGCAAAAAAAAAGCGCGGGGAAGAAGCGTCGTCGGGAGAGGAAGCCAAGGTGAATGTGTTGCCATAATCAACAATACAAGTGTTTTAGTGTACTAATTTGGCACAGATCATGAGAGAATTAAATAAGTGTGTGAGGAGAAGTACTTGGCGGGCGGTCGGCGACTTGGAGGTCGTGAGCGAGGCGATCTCGAACCCGCGGTGACAATGAAGCCGCGACGGCGCGAATATGGGCTTCTTGGCGAGCTCCATCAGGCGGCGGGGTTGCGGCGCCTTGGGCCTCCGGGCGGCACGAGGCGGCCCTTGGAGAAGAGAGGTCGGCGGCCACATCCGGTGACTACCGACGAGAACTCGATAAGGAAAGGAGCCGCTGGGGGTGTTGAATGGGAAAGCATGAGTGAATTTGGGGAAGACGACAAGCGAGGAAAGCATCCGATGCGCAGTGCTCTCCATACGTAACAAGCGCAACATTACCCAATCCCAAAGTTCTCTTAAAAAACTATGAAATTTCTCTTAAAAGTAATAGAATGGCAGGTGATATACCTATATTGTGAAATTGTCACCTCTGATATATCTTGCAACAATATAATATTTTATCACTAATTATGAATAAAATAGTGACAACGTGGGACTTTACTCACTACAAAATCGTCACTACCAAGTTTTCTTGTGGCATCATAATGATTTGCTACTAATTATATATGAAAATATGGCAAATTTGCAATACGCTATAGTAAAGTCCTCACTACTAAGGTTTCTTGTGTTGACTAAATAGTTCATCATTATTAAGTCGTCACTAACAGAGGTGTGTAGCGATGACATAACATTTTGTCACAATTTGTTAATGAAGTAGTGACAACATTGAGATTCATCACTGTAAAATTGACACTACTAAAGTTACTTGTGACATCATAGCATTTTATCACTATTTTTAAGAAGTAGTGACAACATGATAGCTCGTCACAATAGAATAAATCACTAATATAATATCTTGTGGCAATTCACTATTTGGTCGCTAATAATAGATGAAGTAGTGAAGAAATTACTTTTGGACACTAAAGATCTGGTAAATAGTGACAAAACATGCTTTCATCACTATGTTTAGTCACAAATATTGTGATTCCTTGTAGTGGTAGGGGAGGTAATATTCTACAACGGTGTAAAATTTGTAGATAAAAATCATCCTCATTTGAAAGTTATGGCTAAATAAAAAAAGAAAGATTTATGTACAAATAAGAAGTAACATTTATTAGTTATTTACTAGTAGACTATTCCGTTGCACGGGGTGGCCACGTTACTGATTGGCGTACGTGAATGGTTTGAGCGCATACATCTTTTTTTGCATGACTTGGTTACAACGACGCATAGCTGCGAGCACAAGCAAAATAAGCGCTCTTGTGTGTGTATATATGTGTATGTATGGGACATATCGGTGTAAACCATCTTTATCATGTAAACTCCATAAAACCATACGTATAAGTTTTGAAAAATCTTCAAAAAACTACAATATGTAGGGAGGTGAGCTTCTACAACCCTCTAAAATTTTAAGACAAATTTTAATTGTATTTGAAAGATATGAAATTGACAAGCGACAAAATGAATACTGTCGAATAGTGAAAATCACTATTCAAGCGATTGAACTTGTCTTTTTCATATCTTTTAATTGTGATTGAGTTTGGTCTTCAAATTTTACAAGGTTAAAGAAGCTCACATTTACTACGTATGGTAATTTTTAAAATTTATACATATGATTTTCACGAAGTTTATATGATAAATATAGTTTACAGAGATTTATCACCATATATATATATATATATATATATATATATATATATATATATATATATATATATATGTATATATATATATATATATATATATATATATATATATATATATATATATATATATATATATATATATATATGTATATACACATATGTGTGTATATATATATATATGTATATACACATATGTATATATACATATGTATATATATATATATGTATATGTGTGTGTGTGTATATGTATGTATGTATGTATGTATGTATGTCTATGTGTGTCGATGCACATAACAGATGTGTTTCAAGATTCGCCGACGCACTTGAAGAGGAGGGACTAAATGCATTGTCTATACTAGTATAGTGCCCATGATAACGCTACGACGGCAGTACACCCGCTTATCAATTAAATGAGAAGATAAGTATGAATATAACATTTAATAATAAATAATCACACGATTCTGTATCTGAGTACAAAAATGAAGATATAACACTCAATAATATTTTTCGCTAAATGTTTCCGTATACTCTTAAGACTTGTTCTTATGTCTTAAGGGATGTTTTCACGCACTCATTCCACTTGTATTTTAGTATTTCAATTAAGAAACACTTCACGAGGATAGGTGAACCACAGTAAGTACGTTGTAGAGCATCATCGAGTATAGACCTACTTTACAACCTTATAAAAAGTGATTAATAAAATAGAAAGTACCGACCATGCGGATCCGTGCATTAAGCGTTGACCATTCGGATGTGCATGAAGTTCATGACAAAATAACATGTCAAGTTCTGCACAACATTTAATTGCTACATGTAAGTACACAAAAATTTAACTATTTACTAATCATGTGTAAATAACTTACGGTCTGTTGTTTTGGAATGGACTTTGGAGCTACAATACACCAATCATAGATATCGTCGTTCCATGAAGGATTTACTATCCTTATAGCACGATCGAATATTATACCAATTTTTTGTATTCTATCAAGATAGTAACTGGATGGTTTATCCGTTGAAACCCATCCAGGTAGAGGTGTTGGATCAATAACGGAGATAACCTGTCCTTCATGTCGAGCGATAACATCTTTGAATCGTCCTCAGTGATAAAAAGACAAGCATAATCTACAAATATAGACATTATATCTTTTGCACACATATATAACATAATAAAGCGTCAAACAATTTATTAAGCAAAGGGAATTCAAGGCTAACTTGGATTTCTGGCTTCAGACTGTTCTCTCTCTCTTTTTTTTTGGGCTTTTAAACTGGATATATATCATATATGGAATAGCAGACCATGCCAAATGGAAACCAAACTTGGGATGCAGTCATGTGCCTTAGGGGTTTCCAGGTCAGAATCTATGTACACCTTAAGATTCTAAATTAGACAGGCTATTTTATTATTATTTTTTCTATCTCATGGAGTTTATACTATCAAGAAATGCTAGAAGTTTGAGAAGATTAGACAAACCTGAATGTATGAAATACAAAAGCAAAGTTTGAGCACTCTCCCTGAAATCCTATGCTCTTAACCTGGGATGCAGTTTCAGCTAATCGCCAATAACTGAGCTTCTAGGCTTTTCCAAAACACCTGGTCTTTAATCGGGAAGATGTAAACAACATAGCAGCTTGTGCATAAAGAAGGGTGGCACATATCAAAATAAAGAAAATACTATGTACAAATAACAATGCACCCGTTGTCATTCATCTATCCTGGATTAAAGTTTCAGATGGATACAACAGATGCTGCACTTACCTGCTCCATCTCGTGTGAATTAGCACTTGAAGTAAAGATCAAATCTGGGGGCAACTGGAAATCGACGCATGCATGCATACCTTGAGGAACTGAGGGCTTTCAGTGAAGTAACATCCCTGAGAAGTTGGTGCACAACATTAACAGTTCTCCAAATAACACCCTACCAAAAAGTGCACAATCTGGAGTGTTTAGATAGATCATCTTGTTTACATTTTAGACTAAAAATATAAATTTAATTCACTTTATTTTAACCTACAAGTTTCAGATCTCAGATGAAACTGGGATTTATAGCTCTACCAAACAGACCTACGTACAAATCGCCTCACCATCTTCTCCACGGGCTCCCACACCACCTCCTTCCACGCCTCCTCACCGCCGGCGCCACTCGCCATGCGCATCAGCACCTCCGTGCAGTCCACGCATCGCACGTCCCACCCCTCAAGGCGTGCTCATCCTCACGATCTTCTCCACTGCTTGCGACCACGGCCCGAAGGTGTTGCCTTGATCTCCTCCACATTAACGCCGCCAAGATCGCCTCCATGCGCCAGCGGCGTCGGCTGACCTCGCCGCCTCCGCTCCCGTGAAGGTGCTGCGTCCATCTCGCGGCCGTCGCTTGGCGCAAGCCCACAGTGTAGTCGGGCGGGCGGGTCGAGCAGCACGCCGACGGCCTCGTTCACCAGCCTGCTGTAACAACCCAAAATTTAGGTTTTCAAAAATCTATGGTTTAGTTCATCTTTCCAAAAATTCCCGTTGATTTTCTCTCTTTAATAAAGCTTAATCTGAAATTTTTAATGTTAAAATAATTTACTTGACTAATATAAACTTCAATTAAAATAAATTTAGTTTTATCTGAGTTCATTTTGCTTCAAGGAATTTTCTGTAATTTTTTGAGATTTTTCGGAGTTCGTTTGCTATTTATTTGGAATTAATTTATATTAAGCCTTTTGTTAAATTTAATTAAATTCTACAAAATTTTAAATAAATTTTGGTTCAAAATATTTTATTTGAGCTCCAAATGTCTTAAAATATTTTCTAGAATTTTTGTGGAATTTTTCTGGTATTTTTATTGCTCTAAATGAATTATTTTAATTTCTGGAATTATTTTAATTCGGAAATGGTTAAATCCACGTGGCGGCTCCTGAGCTGGCCACGTCATCGCCTAACCTCAGCCTTCCGATCTCCATCCGACGCACCAGAATGAGCCACGTCATCCGTTTACTGTTCAATGTGCGCCAGGTGTTCGATCCGATCCGTTTTCAATCCAAATCCGGTTTTTCTTCGTGTTTCCTTATAGGACACGACTCCTAGCCTATATAAGAGTCCTAAGACCCTCCCACGCACCCCTAATGCCCAGAACACCTCCCAAACCCTAAAAACTGCAGCCATGTCTTTCCGAGCGCCGCCAGCGTCGGCTGATCTTGGCATCGCGTTCCCGTCGTCTCGGTGAGTTCTTCTGAAATCCTTTCGCGTCATCCCATGCCATATGGTCCAGTCTAGCTCTCCACCAAATTTGGTGCAGTTTCATCCAGGAAATCAAAAGTTATGGCCGTTCTAATCTCGAATCTTGCCGTCACCCGTTCTCCTTCGTTTTGCGAGTTTGACCGTGAAATTTATTCTGTAGACTCATCTTGATGTCCTCTACCTGGTGCTCACCCTAACTCAAGGTTTTGTCCATGGGATTGCTGCAGAAAATTCAATCTTCCCGATCGATTGCGTGACGTACAGCTGAAAACTTCGTCGCGCGTTCCCGTTGATCCAGAAGGTAAAACTCAGATCCGTTCGCGTCATATTGTGCCAAATGAGCCCAGATAGCTCTCTGTAAATTTTGGTTAGGTTTCATCCATTATCTTAATAGTTATGGCCGTTTGATCTATTAGCTTTAGCGGTAGTTCATCGCAGTTTGTGATCTGTCCTTTGGGTTGCCGCCAAATCCGCTTATACCGTTGAGATCGTCTCGCGCGTTCTACGTGGTGCTCACTTCCCTTTGCTGTTCCATCTACCGAAAATTTTTATATTCGTTAGCCGCCTTTAAATCGATCGCGCCGTCTTTTGCCGCCAACCATCTTAGTTCGCTTTGGTCGTGTCATCATGTCCAGTAGGCCATCATTCTCTGGTTTGCTCATCTTTAGAGTTCATTTGATCTTCGGTTGCCATCAATGCCATATTCTAGAATCAACCCGTCGTCGTTCGATCCAGTTCTTTTATTATCGGTTCGTGTTTCGGTTAGCCACCCTTGGTAATCTTTTATCGCAGAGCCAACCCTACCTATCCTATCCCTATGCCAAATGGATCTATCCGCGAGTCGTTTCTCTCAAACCCTAATTGAACCTTGTGTCCAATCTGTCGTTGACGATGGATCATGTCATGTAAACCTCGCAACTCGCAGATCAATCACATGCCATATAATATCCTTGCTACCATATCATTGTACCGACGATCGACATCTCATCGTTGCATGAGTGTCTGTCGTTGCCGCTATCTTCGCATGTGTGCATGCTCGCAAAGCTTTAGTGCAATATCATCATCCTCTCTATCGCCTTATTGTAATCTAACCCCATCACCTGTGAGTTTAGCCTTGTCTTCATTTCCTTGCTACCTTGTCATCGTCAAGCCTCTTGATCGACGTATGAGTGAACCCAGATCGAATCTTATGAATGTCGACCCCGTTTGTCCATGTCTTATTCTTGAAAATCTAATCTGCCATTGACCTAGAAGTCATTCGTGGACTTGGTCGATAGACCATTGGCCATATGTCATATCCTTGTACCATATCTAATCTATTAGTCCATCTTTCTTTTGTTTGTGTGTATCATTTAGTCAACAAAAGTCATTATTGAGCATCGATTTAGTTCATTGCGAACTAACGTATCTTTATGGACCAGTTTATAGATCGAGAGCCCATATGTCATTGTCTATCCAATCAAGATAATAACTTCAGAAGAAATATTCTTTGGAATATTATTCATTCTTTCTCAGTTATCAGTCTTTTCCTTTTCGGTGTATTCCGAAAGCTCGTTCTATTTTGTCTAATCTCTGATCTAATCCATTCAAGTCCCTAAATTCATCTAAGCCTTTGTGATCCAGTACTATCCGTTCTCAATTTGGATTTTATTTGATTTATCTTTTGAGTTGGTTTGTATTTGCTTCTTCTTTAATCGTTAGACGCATCGTCCGGAAGTTGTTCTAAGGAGCTGAAGATCAAGAAGGTAAAGATCGAAGATCGAAGATCAAGAATTAAAGATAAAGAGTAAAAAATAAAAAATCGCGCAGGGCAGAGCAAGTTGTGCTTTGATCATATTGAACCCATGTTTATAAAATTGCTATATTTGTTTTACCCTATTGCATATTATTTCAATTATACAATTGTTTCAAATTAAATTGGGACTTAGCTATTATACCAATTTGATCTATACCCTACCTTGCCATTGTATGCCATGATCTAATTGTCACCCTAGGATGGTTAATTAATAGTTGGTTAATATTGATAATCAACATGGGCTGGTTAGACCGTCGTAGATTGCTTAGCCATGCCATGTCGTCACATGTGTTGAATCATCACTGATTAATCTTGACTAATGGAATATGGAACAATGTTATGAACTTGTGTGTCATATGTGGTCACACGATGAGATTGAGTTGTTGTGGCGAGTCATGTCACATAGCGATGTTGAATTGTTGATGGCACGTGGTGCTTGGTAATCAACTTGGGTGATAATCATTTAGATTGGGGCAAGTGGCAAGGCGAGTGTGCCAAGGTGGGCCCGATGGGCGGAGGGTATGTGGATGTCTTGCCCTAGTCACCCTAAGGACTTAACCTTGCAAGCCTTTGACTGAGTCCTACTTGCAACCACATGTGCGGAATGGGACAGCCTAGCCGACTAATTTGTGATGTCTAGATTTGCATCTGTGGTGTATAGTGAGTTCCGAGTGTACGGGTAGACTCACATGGCGCAAGAGGGGGGCCCGGAGTGTGGTAACCAGTCCCTTCCGTGTTGAAACCTCGTGAGCGACAGGTCTAAGCAGAGCATTGTAAAGGCTTTGCCATGATTACCTGCGGCACACCAAAGGAAGTGTGCTAATAGCTTGGCAACAAGGGACGATCATGTCGTGTGGGTAAAGTGCATAACCTCTGCAGAGTGTAAAATCTATTCGAATAGCCGTGCTCATGGTATTGAGCAATGCTCGGAATTACAGATTAAGGGTTAGACTTTTGCAAAACAAAACTTGGGATGGATGGTGGTTGCCATGGTAAGTTGGAACTTGATTAAGGATTGGAACTTGGTTTACTTGAGAAATCTTGAATCTATTTATTACGATTATTTGTTTTATTGTCTTTACAATCTATTTCTTGTAATTGTTCTCAAATGTCGCTTTCTTGCAAAATAACCATGATAAGCCATTCCTTGGAATAAGCCTTGCATATAGTTATATTAGAATTGCATTTTGTGCACAACTTGTTGAGTGCTTTATGTGCTCACCCTTGCCATCAACAAAATCATCGATTGAGGAGAAGACTACAACTTCAAAGGAGGAGAAGTTCCACGAGGCGAATATCTAGGAGTTGAACCTTGTCGCTTTACTGTGGTATATTGATGGGATTAAATCGGCGTTCTTCATTCATTGCTATTTATTTAATTTGAGTTGAAGCCACCAAGGCCTCGCAAGTGTAAGTTTGACCTTAAGGTCGTTCAATAGTTCTATATTAATAAATGAAGTCTTTGTTTATTATTCCATTGTGTATGATTGTGATATTTCATCAATGTTGAGGCTGTGTGCACTAGCGTGATCTGGACTAGTCTTGAATACACAGAGGGTCGGATTTGCATATTCGGGTCCCGACAGAGGTGGTATCGAGCCATCTTGTTGTAGGTCTTGACCCTAGATAGTTTGGCCGTTCCTTAGGAGCTTCAAAAGTATTTTCTAAATGTGAAAATTTAACTTGAAAGAATAATAAGTTCTTGACTTATCTTATTCTTTCATTGTTTCCCCTTTTGCTTAAATTATTCTTCTTTCCCCCTTTGGTTTAAATAAAAATCTTACCTGAGTTGTTCTAAGTAGTTAGCGATGTTTCACACTTAAGGAGAAAGTACTGGGTGTCTTGCTGCTGATCCTAAAGATCGTGAAGATAGGAATCGTCGAGCTCAAGGAAAAAGAAGTGGATCGATGACGTGTTCCAGAAGTTAGAAGAACTAGTACTTTGGTGGCCAGTTGAGACTCATGTGTGAAGAGTTGCGTCGATCTAAGATAGAAGTGTTACCCTTTTAGGCGATAGATTGTTGTGTGCTTAGGTTAATTTGGTTTTTTTCTCCTTGGTTCTTTGGGTGTGCGTATCGTTGCATAGCTTTTAGGCTTTTGTAAGCAACCATACCAAGTTTTTAATAATGTTTGTATAAGTTATTGGGTTAGACTGCTCCCTGCACTAGTATTCTTGAACCTTATCTTTGCTTTTCCTCTTAACTAAACCACGGGTGGTCAGCAGATGGAAAGGACCGATAACAATGATGATTTCGAGGCGTTCAAGTCGATCTGATTGCTACTCGGTGTTAGTAATAAAGTAGATTGTGACCAACGGTGTCCATCGCATCGATAGTGACAATTGAATTTGGATCGATTATTCACCGCTCAAACCCAGCTCATGCAGACAATGATACAAAGATGAATGCTATCGATGCAAAATCAATGCCCCTACAACCACGATCCACAGCCACCTATTCACGGTCAAAGTTTGCCTTGTTCAAGAGGACCAAACCACCTACGTTTGGTGGATCAGCCACTCTCAAAGATGCAGAAATCTAGCTTCGCGTCATAGAAGGGAAGCTGGCTTTGGTGCAATGTGAAGATGAAGAGAAGGTTCCCTACGCCACATGTCGATTGGAAGGAGATGCCTTGGAGTAGTGGAAGAACTATCGTGCTACCCACAAGACACGAAAGAAATCACTTGGTTACAGGTTTGTTCCTTGCTTTTCAACAGTTCGTTGCTTTGTCAAATGTTAGTATGATTACTGCAAGTTCAGAGAAGTGTACAACCCCTTTCCCCGATGTCGTACCAGGATGTTGTTCCTTGAAGTGTTGTCAACCAAACAAATCAGAAGACTATGCGTGCGTCCGTTGTGGAGGAATATGACACACCACTGATGAGCATGCAATCAATTATTCCAATTGAGAAGGAAGCCATTTACTTGGAGAATGCCCTATGAACTAACAAGTGGTGATGCCTGAGAAAGACGATATTGTGCATATGACTACACCTAACCAGACACGACGACCCAGACATTCGTGATACAACTGTGATAAGTTAGGTCATTTTGTTAAGGAATGCCCACAGAAAGGTCAAGCAATTTTGGAAGCCATGATCATTCTAGAAATTACTTCAGTAAAGTTTATAACCCCAACAGTGAGTGGTAAAGCTGTAGAAATAACTTGCTCAAAGAGTCAGTTGAAGCAAGAGGAGTTGGTTAACAAGACCCTTATGTTAGGAGATGAGCGCAAGGAATTACAGTATAACCGCAAGCATCATAAAGCCTGTCAAGAAGGACCACCGCAACAGCAAATGAGGAGTGCCCTCAACAACTCAGTTGCCATACTGCTCAGACTTTGTTCGAGACACCTTCGCCTATGCCTCACCGTGATAGTCAGAATTTTCATAACACCACCCTGGTTAAAAGTTCTCAAGGAGGAAGCTTATTGCCTAGAGGTTGCTTTGCGCTGTCGCTAGCCCAGGATATTTTGCTAAACACTACACTCAGAAGAAAGTGATCATTGCGGATCGCATCATCTCAACTCGCCCCTACCAAGATTAGTGCTATGTCGGAAGGAAGTCAGCAGATGTCGGTCAAGCGTTGCTTGGATGCAATGAACAGGACACTTTGCCAACAGTTGTTTTAAGAGAAAAGTTGTTATACCTATCCGATTCAATCTTAGTCCCTCGCCTACCGAGACACTTGCACCGAAAGTGAATTGTAGAGCGATTCAAGTGAAGCCATGCCGTCGATGCAAAGAAAAGATCATGTTAACCACATTATGACTCTGGAGCTTAGAAGGCATCGAGGTTGTCTTGATTGAAAATCATATGTGATCGAGGATGTTGAGAGTTAACTTGTCTATTGTTGAGATTGAGTTCCTAATAAATCTTATCATATTGGAAACCCATGCTTGAGATGTTTATCCTTGGAATTATCTGTTACCTATGTGTAAGGCAATTTTGGTTTATGGTCAAAGATTTGATCGATTAAGAGGAGCGAGAGTGTTTTCGAGAAAGATTTGCGATCGACTTAACTTGACATATCGAAGACGACTAAGGACCGGTTGTTCCATTATGGTTGAGCCAAGAAGGTGGATGTGCCATCACATCGGAAGAAAAGGAGTAGTTGCTTATGCTTAATAACTACAAAGGATAATTGTTTTCTGACAATTGCTTTAGCTACCTTAGTGTATGCCAGCAGAACCATGCCATAACCTCTGTAATAGTTGGAGCTTGAGTTTAATGTGAAGGAATATTTAGTTGATCTAGAGTTTAAGAAAGTACTCGAGAATCAAGTCGATAGAGATAAAGCAGACCAACAGAATGTTGTGCAAGACCGCAGAGTTACAAGCAAGTTTCATCATCAAATGCCGCTTGTGCAATTTCTAGAAGAAGCGTAAAACCGAGTGTTAAAGGGCGGAAAGCAAGGAGCTGTCAAAGGAGATACGAGCGTCACCGAGTGCGTGATGTGTTTCAAGAGTCCCAACACAAGGAGTGCCTTCTTGTGCGAAAAGCGACACAGTGGAAGTCGATTGGAATTGCAAAGGATCTCATTCGCATCGCATGACCTACAAATTTTGGATGTTGTCAGCGTTTGTTGAAAGCAACCTTACCGGTGTGAAGTTGCTTGGAAGTTCAAGAAAGTCTCAAGAGTTGAGTCCCAGAACCTATTTCTATAGACAACCTTAATCTGGGTCGAGATTCATAAGGGGGAGGTTTGTAACAACCCAAAATTTAGGTTTTCAAAAATCTATGGTTTAGTTCATCTTTCCAAAAATTCCGTTGATTTTCTCTCTTTAATAAAGCTTAATCAAATTTTTAATGTTAAAATAATTTACTTGACTAATATAAACTTCAATTAAAATAAATTTAGTTTTATCTGAGTTCATTTTGCTTCAAGGAATTTTCTGTAATTTTTGAGATTTTTCGGAGTTCGTTTGCTATTTATTTGGAATTAATTTATATTAAGCCTTTTGTTAAATTTAATTAAATTCTACAAAATTTTAAATAAATTTTGGTTCAAAATATTTTATTTGAGCTCCAAATGTCTTAAAATATTTTCTAGAATTTTTGTGGAATTTTTCTGGTATTTTTATTGCTCTAAATGAATTATTTTAATTTCTGGAATTATTTTAATTCGGAAATGGTTAAATCCACGTGGCGGCTCCTGAGCTGGCCACGTCATCGCATAACCTCAGCCTTCCGATCTCCATCCGACGCACCAGAATGAGCCACGTCATCCGTTTACTGTTCAATGTGCGCCAGGTGTTCGATCCGATCCGTTTTCAATCCAAATCCGGTTTTTCTTCGTGTTTCCTTATAGGACACGACTCCCTAGCCTATATAAGAGTCCTAAGACCCCTCCCACGCACCCCTAATGCCCAGAGCACCTCCCAAACCCTAAAAAACTGCAGCCATGTCTTTCCGGAGCGCCGCCAACGTCGGCTGATCTTGGCATCGCGTTCCCCGTCGTCTCGGTGAGTTCTTCTGAAATCCTTTCGCGTCATCCCATGCCATATGGTCCAGTCTAGCTCTCCACCAAATTTGGTGCAGTTTCATCCAGGAAATCAAAAGTTATGGCCGTTCTAATCTCGAATCTTGCCGTCACCCGTTCTCCTTCGTTTTTGCGAGTTTGACCGTGAAATTTATTCTGTAGACTCATCTTGATGTCCTCTACCTGGTGCTCACCCTAACTCAAGGTTTTGTCCATGGGATTGCTGCAGAAAATTCAATCTTCCCCGATCAGACTGCGTACGTACAGCTGAAAACTTCGTCGCGCGTTCCCCGTTGATCCAGAAGGTAAAACTCAGATCCGTTCGCGTCATATTGTGCCAAATGATCCCAGATAGCTCTCTGTAAATTTTGGTTAGGTTTCATCCATTATCTTAATAGTTATGGCCGTTTGATCTATTAGCTTTAGCAGCCGTTCATCAGCAGTTTGTGATCTGTCCTTTGGGTTGCCGCCAAATCCGCTTATACCGTTGAGATCGTCTCGCCGCGTTCTACGTGGTGCTCACTTCCCCTTTGCTGTTCCATCTACCGAAAATTTTTATATTCGTTAGCCGCCTTTCGTCAGTACCGCGCGCCGTCTTTTGCCGCCAACCATCTTAGTTCGCTTTGGTCGTGTCATCATGTCCAGTAGGCCATCATTCTCTGGTTTGCTCATCTTTAGAGTTCATTTGATCTTCGGTTGCCATCAATGCCATATTCTAGAATCAACCCGTCGTCGTTCGATCCAGTTCTTTTATTATCGGTTCGTGTTTCGGTTAGCCACCCTTGGTAATCTTTTATCGCAGAGCCAACCCTACCTATCCTATCCCTATGCCAAATGGATCTATCCGCGAGTCGTTTCTCAAACCCTAATTGAACCTTGTGTCGATCATGCGTTGACGATGGATCATGTCATGTAAACCTCGCAACTCGCAGATCAATCTGTGCCATATAATATCCTTGCTACCATATCATTGTACCGACGATCGACATCTCATCGTTGCATGAGTGTCTGTCGTTGCCGCTATCTTCGCATGTGTGCATGCTCGCAAAAGCTTTAGTGCAATATCATCATCCTCTCTATCGCCTTATTGTAATCTAACCCCATCACCTGTGAGTTTAGCCTTGTCTTCATTTCCTTGCTACCTTGTCATCGTCAAGCCTCTTGATCGACGTATGGTGAACCAGATCGAATCTTATGAATGTCGACCCCGTTTGTCCATGTCTTATTCTTGAAAATCTAATCTGCCATTGACCTAGAAGTCATTCGTGGACTTGGTCGATAGACCATTGGCCATATGTCATATCCTTGTACCATATCTAATCTATTAGTCCATCTTTCTTTTGTTTGATTGTGTATCTGTTTAGTCAACAAAAGTCATTATTGAGCATCAGTTTAGTTCATTGCGAACTAACGTATCTTTATGGACCCAGTTTATAGATCGAGAGCCCATATGTCATTGTCTATCCAATCAAGATAATAACTTCAGAAGAAATATTCTTTGGAATATTATTCATTCTTTCTCAGTTATCAGTCTTTTCCTTTTCGGTGTATTCCGAAAGCTCGTTCTATTTTGTCTAATCTCTGATCTAATCCATTCAAGTCCCTAAATTCATCTAAGCCTTTGTGATCCAGTACTATCCGTTCTCAATTTGGATTTTATTTGATTTATCTTTTGAGTTGGTTTGTATTTGCTTCTTCTTTAATCGTTAGGCGATCGTCAGGAAGTTGTTCTAAGGAGTGAAGATCAAGAAGGTAAAGATCGAAGATCGAAGATCAAGAATTAAAGATAAAGAGTAAAGAACGATAAAAAATCGCAAGGGCAGTGCAAGTTGTGCTTTGATCATATTGAACCCATGTTTATAAAATTGCTATATTTGTTTTACCCTATTGCATATTATTTCAATTATACAATTGTTTCAAATTAAATTGGGACTTAGCTATTATACCAATTTGATCTATACCCTACCTTGCCATTGTATGCCATGATCTAATTGTCACCCTAGGATGGTTAATTAATAGTTGGTTAATATTGATAATCAACATGAAATTTGGTTAGACCGTCGTAGATTGCTTAGCCATGCCATGTCGTCACATGTGTTGAATCATCACCGATTAATCTTGACTAATGGAATATGGAACAATGTTATGAACTTGTGTGTCATATGTGGTCACACGATGAGATTGAGTTGTTGTGGCGAGTCATGTCACGCAAGCGATGTTGAATTGTTGATGGCACGTGGTGCTTGGTAATCAACTTGGGTGATAATCATTTAGATTGGGGCAAGTGGCAAGGCGAGTGTGCCAAGGTGGGCCCGATGGGCGAGAGGGTATGTGGATGTCTTGCCCTAGTCACCTAAGGACTTAACCTTGCAAGCCTTTGACACGAGTCCTACTTGCAACCACATATGCGGAATGGGACAGCCTAGCCGACTAATTTGTGATGTCTAGATTTGATCTGCTTTGTGGTGTATAGTGAGTTCGAGTGTGCGGGTAGACTCACATGGCGCAAGAGGGGGCCGGAGTGTGGTAACCAGTCCTTCCGTGTTGAAACCTCGTGGCGAAGACTGAGGTCTAAGCAGAGCATTGTAAAGGCTTTGCCATGATTACCTGCCGGCACACCAAAGGAAGTGTGCTAATAGCTTGGCAACAAGGGACGATCATGTCGTGTGGGTAAAGTGCATAACCTCTGCAGAGTGTAAAATCTATTGAATAGCCGTGCTCATGGTATTGAGCAATGCTCGGGAACTACAGATTAAGGGTTAGACTTTTGCAAAACAAAACTTGGGATGGATGGTGGTTGCCATGGTAAGTTGGAACTTGATTAAGGATTGGAACTTGGTTTACTTGAAATGCTAAATCTATTTATTACGCTTATTTGTTTTATTGTCTTTACAATCTATTTCTGTAATTGTTCTCAAATCTTGCTTTCTTGCAAAATAACCATGATAAGCCATTCCTTGGAATAAGCCTTGCATATAGTTATATTAGAATTGCATTTTGTGCACAACTTGTTGAGTGCTTTATGTGCTCACCCTTGCCATCAACAAAATCATCGAGTTGAGGAGAAGACTACAACTTCAAAGGAGGAGAAGTTCCACGAGGCGAATATCTAGGAGTTGAACCTTGTCGGTTGCTGTGGTATATTGATGGGATTAAATCGGCGTTCTTCATTCATTGCTATTTATTTAATTTGAGTTGAAGCCACCAAGGCCTCGCAAGTGTAAGTTTGACCTTAAGGTCGTTCAATAGTTCTATATTAATAAATGAAGTCTTTGTTTATTATTCCATTGTGTATGATTGTGATATTTCATCAATGTTGAGGCTGTGTGCACTAGCGTGATCTGGACTAGTCTTTGAATACAGAGGGTCCGGATTTGCATATTCGGGTCCCGACACCTGCGCCGCAACATGTCGTCTACCCGAGCTGCGGTGAACCGCCAGAGGAGCTCTGGCGCGGCATCCAGCCAAACGAAGAGGCAGTCGTGGGTGGCGCGAAACGCCCCACCGCTGCCCTCTACCAGCGCCTCGACGTACCTGTTGGAGCCACCGGCCATGATGGGGAGGCGGCCACGGGAGAGCACGCTCTCGACCGCGCAGGCGGCCTCACGAAAGAAGTCGTCCTCGGTGAAGTCGGCGTTGGGGCACGGCACACAGCCGAGGAGGTGGTGCGCCACTCCGGCGTGCTCGTGGTCGGTCACCTTGTTGGTGATCATGGGCAGGCCGGCATAGACCTGGATCTTATCCAAGTTGATCACCTCACCACTGAAGCGCGCCGCCAGGGCGATAGCCAACTTCGACTTGCCGGTGACCATCGCGCCGAGCACGAACACGACCTTCGGCTTGTTGGCCGTCGGGCTGATCACGGCGGCGGCGTCCATCGTGGATCGGTGCATGATGAGCATACGTGCCGGATCGTGGGAAGTGACGGCGGTACGTGAGCGCCTTGTATACGATGTGGTGCACATGCATGAAAGGAAGAAAATTAAGCGCGCGATTCATGGTACTGACTGGTATGGTAAATATTGAATCGAAATCAAATGGGTTTAGATTTGCAACATAATTTTCTTCCATTTATGCCGCCCGCCATGCGCATCAGCACCTCCGTGTAGTCCACGCGCCGCACGTCCCACCCCTCCAGCATGCTCATCCTCCTAATCTTCTCCACCTGCGCGACCACCAGCCCGAAGGTGTTGCCCTTGATCTCCTCCACGTACTGCGCTCGCTAGCATCGTCTCTGCGAGCGCGGCGTCGACAGCCTCCGCCGCCTCCCGCTCTGCGCGAAGGTACGTGTCCATCTCCGGTAGGTCGATCGCGCGGCGCAAGCCCCTGGTGTAGTCGGCGCCGGGCGGGTCGAACGCCCGTATGAGCGGCGATTTGTCATCTGGAAAATTGGACCAATAATGGCTTCCCTAATTGTCATCCAAATATGAATGCTAACATAAAGCACCATTTGTGTGTCCTGATTGAGGCTAATTATTATCAGAATATATGTTACTTCCTATAGTGTATTTGGGAATAAGTCCTAAAATGAACTTATTCCTTATATTTATCACACGATAATTGCATTTCATACACACATTCCTTATATAATATTTTTTGTTAAATAATATTATAGCGGCGGTACGTGAGCGCCTTGTATAGGATGTGGTGCACATGCATGAATGGAAGAAAATTAAGCGCGCGGTTCATGGTACTGACCGGCATGGTAAATATTGAATCAAAATCAAATGGGTTTAGATTTGCAACATAAATTCCATATATATAGTTCAATTGAAATATATATGCGGCTCTCCTGTTGTGAGCCACATGAATGAATGAGTTAGACACATAAGATTGTGACATAATGTAATTAAAGATGATTCTCAATAGCAACACACATAAAAGAGACTAACTAAAAGCTGTTGCATAGAGGCATGCATATGAATTGACTACAGTCACAAGCCACAACACACACAAAAAACACTATGGGAAGCTTCTAAAGAGAAAGCACATGCACCTTGTATTCAAGAAGTGAATCCCAGACCACGATAGCACTATCATTCGGTGACCACTCAACACCTGCTAAGTCTACCGTGTCAACAGCAAAGACACCCATTATCTCCCAGGAATGACATGAGAGCAAATTTACATAACCCTTGCAGTCACGCCTGGTGCAGATCGCAGCAAACTTTCCATCCTTAGTAAAAGAAACACCTCTGGAGGCATGCTTTGGCCACTGGACATGTACACATGCCGTATTTACAAGAGACCACACAGTCAAACGAAGCTGAAACTCTGATGTAGTGAGTATATGACGACTGTCAGGGCTCCAGCGAGTGTATGCAATCCCTGCAGGGCCTTCATCGATCTTGCAGGTCCAATCAGGCTGGCTCAGTGACCAAGCCTGAACCATGGGCCGCTTATAAAGTCCACATAGAATATACTCTGAATCCGGTGCCCAGTCCACAAAGTTAATTTTGTCCACGCATGAAAACAATTGCACCACCTACATAAGAAAGTTAAAGCATGCATTGTTGTAAATTTTAATGTCTAGATGTGACTAACATTGTTTATAACGACATGAGTTCTGGAAAACTTTAAATTCATATCGCTCGTATGAGTTCATCTGTACAGTAAATTAGAAAGTTGAAAGTCATTATACATAACAAAACCGTTCTTGAAAGTTAAAACAATAACACATGAATACAAGATGCTACATTTGCACAAGCGAATATGAAACATGAAGTGTTCATGGAATTTCCATGAATCCAAGAGATACCCAAGAGTATTCCAGAAATTACACAGTTTATTAAACCAAAATAACAAAAGAAGCCAAAAGCTAATACAGCCGGTAGAATTCATAGGTGCAAACCAAACGCACCCATCTAAACCTCCACGCAAACAACAAAAACAAGTATTATCCACTCTTCCATACCATTTGGTACTAAGAATTCTTCAATCCAACATGTACCGCAAACCGCTCTAAGCACAACCTACTCCTGACCCCTATGCTACGGATTCGACAAAATTAGGCGCAATCCAAGCATCAGAATGCTCAAATTGGAGCCACGCCAGATCACATTACTCCCAACCCCAGATTCGGCAACTACTCCAAAAGCCCAAACCCTAAATCCGTATTCCAATTCCCAAGCACTAAGATCGTGTGGGAGAAAAGAGGTGGAGAATTGCGTGGATTCCTTGAGGGATACGACGTCGCGGACGATGAGGCGGTAGTCGACGGTGACGGCGAGGAAGCGGCCGTCGGGGGAGAAGCAGCACGGGCCCGTCTGCTTGTAACCCTCCGTGAACTCCATCTCTGCCCCTTCTGACCCGGCGCCTCCTACGGATCGGGGCGGGAGCGAGGTGCGGCCTCTCACCCGGCGTC
This sequence comes from Otatea glauca, assembly GCA_036346275.1. Classification (NCBI taxonomy): domain Eukaryota; kingdom Viridiplantae; phylum Streptophyta; class Magnoliopsida; order Poales; family Poaceae; genus Otatea; species Otatea glauca. The sequence goes on along the minus strand of CM070733.1, from coordinate 7,257,218 downwards.
GTGCTCCGGCGAGGTGGGATGAGGTTTCAAATCTTTCTGTCGGCGGAGGGTCGAACGCCGCGGGCAGCAGTATGTCATCCGGGAAAGCTGGATCAATAATGGCTTCCCTAATTGTCATCCAAATATAAATGCTAACATATAGCACCATTTGTGCGTCCTGATTGAGGCTAATTATTATCAGAATATCTGTTACTTCCTATAGTGTATTTAGGAATAAGTCCTAAAATGAACTTATTCCTTATATTTATCACACGATAATTGTATTTCATACACACATTCCTTATATAATATTTTTCGCTAAATAATATTATGGCGACGGTACGTGAGCACCTTGTATAGGATGTGGTGCACATAAATGAATGGAAGAAAATTAAGCGCGCGATTCATGGTAGTGACTGGTATGGTAAATATTGAATCGAAATCAAATGGGTTTAGATTTGCAACATAAATTCCATATATATAGTTCAATTGAAATATATATGTGCGGGCTCTCCTGTTGTGGGCCACATGAATGAATGAGTTAGACACACTAGTATAGTGCACTCTCTTCCGATTTTCTTTTCTCAGCACGTAATATATGGTCTTTTCCTTTTCTAGAATGTTTGTTTTCTTTTTCTTAATTCCAGGATATTTGTTTCCTTTTCCTTGAGATGATGCTGGAGGTGAGGGGAGATCTGTTGTGGGCCATAGGGATGAGTTAGACACATTAAACAATGGCCATCGGATGTGGGTGAGTAAAGCTGAGGAAAGATCTGAGAGGTTAATTTTGATGGAGGCAAGTTTGTGGGGACGTTTCGCTGGGTGCATGAAGGTTGGGCCATCTCTAGTAGGGTGCATTATTTGGGGTGGACGTAGAAAAGAATGCTTAGGTGTATTATAAAGGGGTATAGATAGATTTTGAGAGTTTAGGTCATCGAGCACTAGACTCGTGAATCGTGAACAAAAATATATATTTTTAAATGCAAACTACCGTAGGGAGGAAAAGAGAACTTGTGTACTGTATCTTCGTGCACCCTCATCCAAAGATTCCAAACACGATGCTTTGCACTTTCTTCTAAACGCAGCATAAATAGTTATGAAAATTTTCAAAAAAAAGAAATCGACGACATTAAAACAATATCAATCTATCACACTATAAAATTTCAATTCTAAATTTCATCTACACATGGAGAAAAAAGACAAATTCAGCTAAAACTGAATTCCGAAAATAAATGAAAAAAGGCTACTATTCACTGAAATTTTGATTTATCTAACTAAATTTTTTTCATAACCGTTTGCATCATGTTTTGAAGACGATGCTCGTGTTAGAAATTGACCCATGTGAGGCCTATTTTTTAAAAAAAATTCCAAAGTAGGTATAGTTTAGTATTATATTGTCTAGCTCAGTGAAAAAAAAAGTCAATTTATAAACCGCAGTCCTTGATACTCTTTGAATAGAGATTGTCACTTCAGGAAATGCCACTCGATGTTTCAATGATATGTGGCCTCTAAACCCACATGTCATTGAGATAACATGTGGTATTTTCTGAAGTGATAATGAATAGAGTGGTATAGTTTGAATTATCACCTTTGAAAAATAATGACATATGGCATGGACAGGACTTTGGCTAAACACGCGTGTGTATTCACGTGACTTGTGACTTGTAATTGCGCCACGCGTAGAGCATTTCCTGACATATTGAATCCACTTTTTTATTTTACAGAATCATGCAATTATCACTCTATTAATTCTGTTTAAATGTGATTTAAACATCTCTTTAAATTCGGTTTAATTTACATAATGTAGTCAATTACTAGTGAGTAATTGCCACATTCAATTGGCATAATGTCATCAGTTATTATTGAGTAACTAACACACATCTATAAAAAGACTTGGAGATGTCCACGCCAGAGACCTCGAATTCTACTTCATTTTTCCTCCTCTTTGGATTGCTATGATGTAGTGTTAAGCAGCTCAACCTCGTCGGCCTTCCTCCCGAGCATACATCGTGAAGGAGGGTGAGCGGTATCTCCGAACTGTTGCCGTAGAGATCACCTGCACAAGACGATAATAAGGTTTCTAGCCAACACATCCGCACAAAGCTCTGCTTCTTTCTCGACATCGACTCTTTCCACGACCATGTCTGCGTTGCACTGCTTCTTGTTTTTCATCAAGCCCAATTATAAGTTGTTCGTGTGATTAATCGATTATGTTAATTTTTAATACTTGAACATATTTCGAAATACAAATTATTGCCTGTTGATGTATGCATCTAATCTTTTGCTATATTTGTTCTAAAATAAAATATGGAATAAAAATATTGTATATATTTCCAACTGCACGGGGATGCGCAAGGTACGTTATCGGGAGGAAAATATTCCAAAGAGCATGTTGGTTGGTCGGGTGATCTCCATCTTACTAAAATAAGTGTGAGATTTCATTTCATGTTTATACATTTTTGTCTGGAGTTGAGAGATCTCTTGTGTGCGTAAAATTCAGATGAAAATGTACTGCCAGACTACAATTTTGTAGCAACTTGTTTGCGAAAACTTCGCAAACAGTGTTTGTTGGTAAAGAGCAGCCATGAGCCCATGACACCATGTAATCATGTGTGGCCTGGGCAGGTAGCTAGGCAACTTGCACTCTAGTTAGCACTGGAGCAGGGCAAGGATCAATTGGGAGTTCACTTTTCCTCTCCAAACAAAAAAGCTACAAGGGATCCAGACCTCTTCTTATCCTTCCTCTTTTTTCTTCTCAACACTTTCTGCGTAGAATAATAGTAACTAGCTAGGGTTTGCATGGTGCGACATTTAGTCGCGTGATGTTGTATCGTGTGAAATTTGTTCCAACAATTATTTCTTCAAAAAAAGGTAGCCAGGGTCGCTCGCTACACTGCGTCGTGCAAAATTTGGTCGCACCACGCTGCGCCGTCCGAAGTTTGGTCCGACAGATATTTCTGAAAAAAAGGTATGAGGACGTAAATAGGGATTCGTTTTTTCTCGGGGTTTTTTTTTTAAAATGTGCTAGTAAGGAGCTATTGGCGAATTTACGGCACCACAGGTCCTCTTTGTACGGTATGAAACTTGGTCCGACGGTTCCCTATGAAAAAAAGGTACGAAGACATAAACATATTTTCGTTTTTTGGACGATTTTTTAAAAATGCACTTTCGTAATTTCGGTTTTCTTGATTTTTTTAAAAAAAATGAGTTACTAGTAGCCGTTGGCGAATATGTGGAATTTGTTTTGGGAGAAAACCGCAGAGGGATCTAAACGCAATTTCGTTTTCTCTGTAATTTCGTTTTCTTGTTTTTTTTTCAAAAATGGGTTGCTAGGAGCAGTTGGCGAATCTGTGGGAATTTTTTGAGAAAACCACAGAGGGATCTAAACACAATTTCATTTTTTTCAGGTTCAGTCTACTAAGAACCGATTTCTTGTGACCTAAACGTATTTTTGTTTTTTTCAGGTCTATTCTGTAAAAACCGATGAGAGGACCTAAACGTAAACCTCAGAGGGACCTAAACGTATTTTTGGTTTTCTTTTTGGGCCCAATCTATTAAAAACCAACAAAGGAACCTAAATACAACTAGTGTAGTGCTCTGTCTTTCGGTTTCCTTTTCCCAACATGTAATATATGGCCTTTTCCTTTTCTAGAACGTTTTTTTCCTTTTCCTTAATTCTAGGATATTTGTTTCCTTTTCCTTGAGATGATGCTGGAGGTGGGAGGAAATCTGTTGTGGGCCACAGGGATGAGTTAGACACATTAAACAATGGCCATCGGATGTGGGTGAATAAAGCTGAGGAAAGATCTGAGAGGTTAATTTTGATGGAGGCAAGTTTACAGAGCGTTTATTTGGGTGCATGAAGGTTGAGCCATCTCTAGTGGGGTGCATTATTTGGGGTGGACATAGAAAAAAATGCTTAGGTGCATTATAAAGGGGTATAGATTAAACAACGGCCATCGGATGTGGGTGAGTAAAACTGAGGAAAGATCTAAGACGTTCATTTTGATGAATGCAAGTTTCTGGGGACGTTTTGCTGGGTGCACGAACACTGGGCCATCTCTAATGAGGTGCATTATTTAGGGTGGACGTAGGAAAAATTAGTTAGGTGTATTATAAAAAGGTATAGATATAGATGTAGTGTAGCGTCCATGTATTGCCTCTCTCTTGTGTCTATATCTCTCCGTCTCTCCTTTCTTCTCTCTACACGGCAAAAGGCAAGGCGCCGGGTTGCAGCGCGGAGGCCGCCCTCTACGCCAACGCCTTCCCCCCCTACCCATTGGCATGGCAGCAGCGGTGTGGAGACCACCTTGTCCAGAACCACCGCATTCCCCGTCCTCGGTCGCCTTTGCCATTGCCCATCTCGTCCCGCTATCCAAATCTGGTCACCGCCGGCGCCCACCCCAGCGCAGTCACTGGTGGTGATGAGTGGTGGATCTGCCTCTCCCCCTTGAACCTAGATCCCCGCCGTAGAGGTGTTTTTTTTCCTGTCTCTGCATCGTTGTAGAGATGATTTTAAAAACGCTTCATAAGCGTCTCCTTATGCGTCGTCACTCTAAATGAAGAGATCGTTTGCGGCATTTTACAGAGACGTTTTATTGCATATCTAAGGAAATAGAGGTATTACATAGAGGCGTTAAATTGTGCTACTAGTATATCAAGCTATAGAAAATTAAATCTAGAAATATGTGTGGATTCTTGTAAAGGTTGTTCCTTGAACTCTTAAGACCTCGAAGCAATAATTCTTTTAGACTTGTCACACTAACCACATAACCTCACTGCTCACTTGTTTAGTTGTGTGTTCAAATGTTTATATGTAGTTTTTTAACACATTGCTACCACTTGAAAAAAGGTCTCTAGAGGGTTGGAAAGTGCCTAAAAAATGTCTTTACACAATAAAAAAAAGTTGTCTTGCAATATTTATATGCAGTTTTTTTAATGCATTGCAACCACTTGAAAAGCATCTCTAGAGGGTTTATGCATTTTAACTTTTTGCATGTCGGGTACGAATTTGTTCAGTAAGAAAGAAAATGAAAAATGCAATTTGTTGAGGATAAAGAACATTTGATGGAATTTCTTGATGTATATGCGGTTAATGGTGAGAGAGAGAGAGAGTCGATGGAGAGAGTGAAGAGAGTAGAGAGGATACGTATGTGACTAACAACCATTCTGGGATGTCGGCAGCGCAGACTCGCTGCTCTCGTATGCGTTAACTGTACGATTTAGGTGACAAATCAAGGAGCAGGTCGGTTCCTAACATTTCGGAGGTTCTAAAGTAAAACGAAAGTGTATGGAGAGTCTAGATAGGAACCGATATTTTAGATATCTCAGTTCTGTTTAGAGCAGTTTCGGGTATTTTCATATCTAAAGCCTAATGCGTATCGATAATATGTGCGAACACTTTCATAAAACCGACATCCTACTACTTGTACTGTATGAACAAGGCTATATATGCTAATTTTCTCTTACAAGTTGCAAGTGACATATAACTTAAGGCCTCGCACGAAACTCGAGAAATTTACGTATAGCTATATGAAATAAGCTGTTTTCTATGAAATTCATGCATTCTAAATATTCTCTAAAGAGTATGAAACCACATAAAAAATATTTTTATCGGATTTTTCGGTTAGCCAAAACATACAACTAAGCAATCATTAGCCGACATGAAAGCCCAAAGCACCAACCTTTAACCAAAAAATTCTTTATATTCTTCAACTGATAAGAAACTTTTTGTTAGTCACGAAACACAACCAACTGATCACTATAGGCACTGAAAATTCAAATTACCAATCTTAAATCAAATGTTTTCTTCATACTCTTTAACTAAGGAATTCGAATATATAAAGAACCACCGATTGTCAAATTCTCTCTCAGCTTAATTAGCAGGTAGTAAGATGCAAGCGAGTTGTGTCGAGCTAGACATCGATCTTGTGATCAAGCATTCGTTTGTTTAGTCTATTGTGAATGCCAAATGCAGGTGTTTCCAAATGGCGAGTTGTCGAGTTGAGCACTTGGACTGGATTGGACAAGTTCTCAGTATTGTTGTTGGTGGTATAATTCTTTATTCTTGCTAATAGCTGCTTGGGAGTTGATGATACGGACATATATCCTTATGTACTTTAATTTGTATATTTAATTATGAGTCTACAAAGACTATATATAAAATATATATAAATAGCCTGAGGCTCTTGGCACTCGTGGGTCCTAGGATCGCACTTGCTGTGCATGCCCCCTGGAACGGCGCTGCAAGGAGGCGGCTCAGTTTGTGTCCGAATCATCCAACTCTGGAGTAAAATCGTCCAAAATTCCTTCTCACGCTCGAACTGATGCTCGTTTTTAATCCTACCTAGCTCGTCCACACACACAACACAAGTGGATCATCTTGTTTCGATTTCACTTGTTTTTGTCCCTTAGGTCTCAAGGTTTGTCCCATCCAGCCATGTCAGTGCCTGAGGACTGAACATGCAACCAAAACCACAAAACTCTTCTGTGGCCGTTCTGCTCTGCACGCTCCCCACCGTCCATCCGTTTGTTTCGCCGCGACGTGGCCTCCGTCCCTGCCATGTCACTCGCTGCCACGTGGCCCCTGAGCTCTGGGATCCACGGCCCAATCGGGAAATGAATCTTTGGCTTTGTGTTTCCATTGTCTATTTTTTTTTACGATTTCAGTCTTCCCTCAACGAAATTCTAAATATGGTCTTTTTCTTATCGTGAAAGTAACAGGATACATCTACCGTGCTATCTTACCTTGGCGGTTAGACCTATCGCGCTCGTATATCACAGCAGATGTACTTGCCAGGTTCCTATACCGCAGTAGGGCATGTGCCGTATCCTGATTCTTTCTTGGTTAAGAAAGTGACTAGATTTACAATATCATCCCGACAGAACTACGGGTCTATTTGGTTTGATGATAAATTTACCTTACTAAACTTTATCAAAATTTGGTCATCAAATTTGTTACCAATATTTTGGCAAAAGATTGGCAATAAAATAAACTAAAGAACTAAGAGAGAAATGAATTTTATCAAAATTTAGTAGCAAACTAGATAATTGCCAAATTTGATGAACGCTACCAAAATTTGATAATGTAAATATTGATAACTATTGAAAGCAAACCAAACAGGCTCAAGTATCCAAACAGAATTAGACCAGGGCAAAAAAAAACCAAAAAAGTCTCTGAAAATGGCGAGTCTGAGGGCTTATATGAAATATCTGCCAAGTTGGAGGGCCTTGCTGCTCATCCCGCGGACTGCGAAAATTCGAAATATTGAAACCCGCACGGCCGCACCCCAGTACCCCACCCACGCGGGTGCAGATTTCCGGGGGAGGAAGATGCCTGGACACGGTCTACCATTGATGCGCGTGGACCCGCACCTGCTGCCCCGGGGCCCACGGGGCGTGGGGTCGGGAGACAGCGAGTGCTGGTTCACGCGTTGCAGAGTCGTCCACGTGCCAGTTCAAATGGGCGTACAATATTCTGCTACGGAAATGTTTCGATCAGGCCCTGTGTTTGCCACGTTATTGTTATCTCCAAGAAAAACATCTGTTGGGCCTCTTTTCCTGTTTTTCTGTACCTCGGATTCTCACGACCATTCCTTTCAGTCAGGGTATGAAAAATCGACCGGAATCACTTGAAAATCGCGATTGTATGATCCGGCTCGAGATTTGGAACTGATTTGTAAATTAGTTCAATTCAAGTTCAAAAAATTTAGAAAAAATTATATAAAATTTTCTTAAAAATAGTATTAATAGTCTTTTGACACATGCAGTGAATTTTTTTTGAAAAACCGAATTTGTGTCACGTTTTTTTAGCAAAACCGAATATATGATAGAAAAGAGAAAAAAGGGTCAAAATAGTCAGCAATTCCTGATTTAATTGAGCTGTCAAATCGTATTATAAATTTTTAATTTTTTTTGAGGTACTGAGGCAATGCTAATGATTCTTTAAAAAAATTAAATGCTGATCAGACCCGTGGATTGTTTTTTGAAATTCTGAAAGTGTTACTATCTTTGTATATGCTCTTCTGTTTTTGATTTTCTAAGGGCACTAAATAAAGTCTAATATTTCTATAAATTTCACTACATAAACCTTGGGCACTGTTTATGACACCATTAAAATTTTAAAGCATGATCAAGCTTGTAAATTTTTATAAAAATTGACAGGGTCTCTATTCCTTTTCATTAATTATTATTTTTATTTTCCATAAGTATTAAATGAATTAAAAAATGGTTCAAATTTCTTTGAGGTGTTTTATAGATTAATTGGGATTTATTCAGAATATTTTTTTCATTTTTTCCAATTTTCTACTTTTTTTCTATTTTTTCTTAAGTATTTTCTAATTTTCCTAAATATGCCGATTTTCGATGTAAACCGGTCAAAAATCTAAAACCGATCTTTGAGTGTGCTGATCTAAGTAGAAAATCGAATAAAATCAATTGAAAATCGAACAAAATAGGTCGATAATTGGTAAACCAGTCGATTTTCTTTTTTTTCGCCTCGTTTTGACCTCTAAATTCAAAAAAATTGACTTTACAATTCGTTCAGTTTGTATCAATTTTCGGTGTCCAGCTGGTCTCGATTTTCTAAGTCCGTTCGGTACGGAAAACCCTGTTCCAGCCAAGGTTACAAAAACCGCCGAAATTCGGCGAAATCTCGCCGAAATCTCGGATTTCGGACCCCAGCTAGTTTGCATAGACCGGCGGATGTAAAAATCCGAAAAAATTTGAAATTGCTACAATATATTTGGATTTTTATTTTTCATGAGATTTCGGCAAAAACCGCGAGATTTGAATTTTAAACCGAATTTGAATTTTTGGCGGATCGTAGGAATTATATCAATAAGTTCTCGAAGTGATCTTCAATGATAATGTTTGAAAAGTTTATTTTTAGACTTTTGGCATTTAGTGAAACACTCTCTGAATTTTAAAAATTGAGAATGCATTTTCATGCTATGAAAAATTTATGGGAGTATCATAAGATATGTAGGATAATACATAAAATTTATGAAAATATTTTAACATCATTTGTTATGTTTTAAAAATAAAAATCGAAATAGGATAAACATTCATTCCTGTGGGACCACTTGGAAGTGGTCCGCAAGTATACTTCGTTCACGCGGACCACTTGTAAGTAGTCGGCGTGAACCGACTAATATCGCTAACTAGTCCGGTGTGAACTGACTAGTATCGCTAACTAGTCCGGCGTAGAAGTAAAAACTTCTGGACAAAGAATTCAAGTGGTCTGGCGTAGAATTATGAGAAATTTAATTCTAACTGGTTATAAGACATTTTCGATGAACCTTTTCAAGAAAATATATAGAAGAAACAGGGACGAAATTTGCACATGTAGCAAACTTGACTCCCCCTAAATGTGATATTTTGATAAAACCTTTTCAAAACACAAGTAGGATCAATGTAGGTCATATGAATAAGATTTCAATATACAATAAGATTTCCATATACAATAAGATTAGTAGGTCACGGAGTCATAAACTTCTTCATTTAAAGATTCCTATTACAACATATATAACATAATAAGTTAGTACATAATTAAAACAACTCTTTGAATTACACCCTCCATAACTTTGCCATAAGGAATTTCAGTATATGTGGATGTAGGGATCAGATTTAGGGAACGCTTTGGAGATGGCCTAACGAGTGTCAAATCTTACAACATTGTCACATTTCCTTAAATGTAAGATTATCTTGGTTTTATTACAGGGCTTACGGATGTGGCGCAGATGAGGAGGCGTGGGATGCGTTGAAGGACCGGTGTCGGATGCTTTAATACATCGTCAATCATTGAAGTTCCTTTACACTTCACTTTAATACATGCGGTGAAGACTTGTTGTGTGTATCGATTTTATTACATTCTTAATAATTGTCATGCCAATATACATTAATTGTTTCGAATTGTGACTCTCAATCTTCGATTTTCAGTCAAAATGCTGTCGAAATTTCATACTTCACGCACGTATACCCGAATTCCCCAATTTTTAAAAATTCCTCGAGCTTCAGTAACTACTGAAAATTTTATGGCAACATTATTCACATGTCAGAATCATGCTATTAAAATTTCAAATATTTATAACATGCTTTGTCCCATTTTCATTCATTCAAAATTGCGTGGCGTTTCATTACGACAGTACCAATGTTTCAATTTTAAAAATTTAAATGATTCAAAAAATTTGAAATTTTATGACAACATTAATAATATGTCAGAACTCTCCAAAAAAATTCGAAATTTTCTCCATCTTTTGGACCAATTTTCGGGCTTGTCAATCTGGCCGAAATTTCGCCATTCTCGGCGAGATCTCGCCAATTCGCGAAATTCGGCATTTCGATAGAAAAAACCGGATTCAAAATTTGGATTTGAATTTCCGGACGAGATTTGTCCGAAATTACCGAATTTCGCCAAAATTTCGTTTTCCGAGCATGAACGGTATTTTATCCGAAACCGAAATCCAAAACACTGGTTCCAGCTACCTTACGCCAGCTACAAAAACTTGATTAGAAGAGAAAACAAGATGTTCATACATCATTGGTTCTTTTTAATCAAACCAATAGTCATTTCTTATCCACCAATCCCCTCTTTTTGAATTCAGATTTCTATTAACGATTTTTCATGAGTGCTTTTATACACTTGATGTTATCCCTATAACTATATGTAGATCTTCTAGTGAGCCAAAAAATCTTTAGTCAATTCTTCTTAGTGAGCCAAAACAGCAGATGTACTTGCTAGTGATTTTTAAGAAAAACTAGTCATGTGCCCGTGCGTTGCAACGAAAACTCAATTTGCGACAAAAAATTATTTGCAAAGAACACTAACTTTAGTTATGTTTCAATAGAAGGAAAAATTTGTTCCTCCGAAGAGATTTAACTATCGGGTTAAATCCTCTTCCATCTCAATCGTTCATGTTAGATCTAACGAATCAAGTACTCTGAAGGAGAACGGACGATCGCCACCAACTCTTAATTAGAATTAACAGAGAGACATCAATCCTTATCATTGAAGGAGGAGAAAGTTATTGTCTTCCTCTTGCAGAAAATCTTCTTGCTTCTTGCACGCAGCCTTTCTCTTTTCTTCCTGCGTGTGTCTCCACTACCGACCGGCTTGTCCTCCTAGAGATGAGAGTGGGTGCCCTCTAATAGAGAGTAGATGAAAGCAGAAGGCAGCGTACGCAGCGAATGGAAGCCAGGTCTCCTTGACATCTTCGTGATTGGCACGTGATTTGGTTGCGTGATTCATTCCTTTTAATCTATGCATTTCCAGATATGATGAGATAGAATTTTCGTATTATGGGATATAGTGAGTATATCCTTCTATCCATGTAGGACATGATGAGAAAATCCTTCCATTTATAAGATATATGAATAACATCCTTCCATAGTAAGAACATGTGAATAGAAATATGCTAAAATAGAATTTCTATTCAAAAAAGATATGATAAAATCCTTCCATATAAGATATGATAAAATCCTTCTATCTAAGATAGGATTAAATCCTTTTTTATCTCAGCCATTCATGTCAGATCCAACGAATCAGATACTCTAGAAGAGAATGGACCACTGCCACTAACTCCTAATTAGAAGTAGTAGAGATACGTGATTGTTTGCACAATATTGCCTTTTTAAAAAAGAATTTGCGCAACATATTTTTTGGATACAGCGGAGATGAGTCGGCGGAGACACTGTCAGAAAATAAAAACCACGAGGTAATATTTCATAATAATTCAGGACCGGAAGGACCGAAACGAAAAGCTCCCACAGGCTATCGATCGAACGAAAGCCCAGCAGAAGCGCCATTCCACCCTCTCCCACCTCGCCGGCCGCCGCAGCCTCCGCAGCCTCCGCTTCTTCTCTGCCTCCTGCCAAATTCTCCTGAGCTCTGGCCGAACTGGTAGGCATGAGTGCAGCAGCGGCCGCGGCTCTGCCGAGCCGCCGCACGCGCAGCCGGCCGCCGTCGGCCTCCTCCCGCAAGTCCGACGACCCCTCGGCCGCCGCTGCCAACGGAATCGGGAAGGCCTCCTCCAAGTCCGCCTCCCCCAATCATCTGACGTAAACGCCTTAAGGCTTGGTCTTTTCCTTCTATTTCTTTGCCCCAGTTCATACTGGAACTTCTAAAGGTTGGATTTTTGTTGGGTTTGGGCTTTGGTAAGCGGGGAGAGGACGGTGAAGAAGCTGAGGCTGTCCAAGGCGCTGACGATACCGGAGGGCACGACGGTGTCGGACGCGTGCCGACGGATGGCGGCGAGGCGGGTCGACGCGGTGCTGCTCACCGACGCCCAAGGCCTCCTCTCCGGCATAGTCACTGATAAGGTGAACTCGTTTTTCTTTCTTAAATTTTTGGTGGAATTTTGATGGATGGAACGTGTTGTTTTGTGCTTTCATAGTGGTTGGGAGCCAAGAAAAGGGTGATATCTTTTTTGAGTTTGATGTTACGAGGAATCGAGGACACTATCTTGCTCACTTTCCTTTTGAAAAAATTGATGTCTAGATTGGATTCTTGGTTTGGAGCTTAGCAAGTGGCCTTTTCTGTTAAAAACAGAAATTCTTTTTCATTTAGGTGATTCGATCAAGTCATTTATCGACTAAATGTTGACGGCACGTTGGAATTTTTGGCTTACTGCTGCATTTTTTTTTCTTTTGCCTTTTCTTTTCTCTGTCATGATGCTGGAAAATGGAAAACGATGATGGTTTTACTTGTTTACAAGTAGTTTGTGGCTAAAACGTTGGAATTAGTTAATGTAAAATGAGGATGGACTGCATTTGGCTTTTGTTGGCTACTTATGCTTTGTACTGTACTTTTAAGGGAGAACATCCTTGTAAGTTTTAATTAGTAGTAATGCAAAACAGCTTATGATCTTTTACTGCTTTCAAGCTGAAGGCGTTTTTTTTTCTTTTTCTTTGTGATTCAAATTGGGGTGTAGGATATATCCACAAGGGTGATTGCCGAGGGGCTGAGGGTGGAGCAAACCATCATGTCCAAGATCATGACGCGGAACCCTATTTATGTCATGTCCGACACGCTTGCCATTGAGGCATTGCAGAAGATGGTTCAAGGTATATCTGGTTATACTGGCATTCCCACTGTTATGCTTGCTTGGCAAAAATGTTTATAGGAGCAATTTGACAGCGAAGTAGAGTGAGTTGAGCTCCCATACTTGCAGTTTTTTTTTTCGAATGGATGGCAGGAGCTCTGCCTTTCATTAAGTAGGGAGTCGAGAAACAAGAGTCATAATACAACAGTTTTTTAAACAATTTGCCTGCCAATTTGGACAGCAAATGAATTATACCACAAAACTAAGTGAGCCTCCAGGTCAGAGTACCCAGGCCTTAGGAAGATACAAGAAGATAGAGCACCGAATTAGAAACAAGCATCACCGGCCGGGAAGGATCATGTAAGAACCAACAAATGCAGCCTGGTCTTTTGAGGAGAGGCATCCTACGTGTGCAATCTGTTCATCTGGAATGAACCGAAACCAAGTATGGAATGCAAGCCTTGTGACGGAGCCATACATTTCCTGCAAGTTTCCCAGCAAGCAATTGAACTACCTAGGTCTGTGCTCTTGCAATTTGGCTCAGCAATTTGAGAATGTCCTTGCATGGATCTGCTGTTCTGTACAAGAGAGGTTAAGTTGTGATGAGCTGGAGCAAGCTAGGTCCCGATTATTGAGTTGCATGCACCAACCAGTTCACCCAAAAGCTTAAGCTGATGAGGAAAGGTAGTCAATTCACTTATACTTCAACACTCCCCCTCAGGCCTAGGACGTGGAATAGAAGTGGGTTACAAATTTTTTTAATTGCGCCAACCGGGTCTTGAACTCGAGACCTCTTGACTCTGATACCATATTGAGTTGTATTCACCAACCAGTTCACCCAAAAGCTTAAACTGATGAGGAAAGTCAGGCAATTCACTTATACTTCAACACTCACAATCCCCTCACGTGTAGGCTCCCTCAGGCCTAGAACGTGGAATAGAAGTAGGCTGCAATTTTTTTTTAATTGCGCCAACCGGGTCTTGAACTCGAGACCTCTTGGCTCTGATACCATATTGAGTTGCATGCACCAACCAGTTCATCCAAAAGCTTAAGCTGATGAGGAAAGGTAGTCAATTCACTTATACTTCAACACCGATGATTGTCTTGGTCCTTGGCTACTTCTGATCTGTGATGATCCAGTAGACCAAGCTGTAGTCTGTGTTGGACAGTCATTGTTCCATGCCAATTCTCGGTTAGTGACATATTGCGAAATGAGACCAAATACCGTTTGCACCATTTGGTATCGATTGTTGAAGATGCAACCATTTCATTCTTTCCAAATGTTCCAGAAACCATAGATTAGAGCACCTTCCACCTCCTTTCGGCGCTGCCTTGGAGTGCTATTTCAGACAGCCTGCCACCAGGAGGAGATAGGTGGCGCCACAGTGACTAAGGGCCTGTTTGTTTTAGCTTTTGATTCTGGATTCTGGTCCCAAAAGCAGAATCAGAAACAAACAGGCTGATTCTAAAATCCGATTCTCACAATCCACCCCACCCATATACACTAGAATCCACAATCCACTTCATATGTGCTTTTGGATTCTATCTTTTGAAGAATCAGCTTCTCAAAAACCACAATCCAGAATCAGCTTTTAGAGAATCCAAAGCTGAAACAAACAGGCCCTAAGTGTACAGATGGCGGTTGAATTTGAATCATTTGGAAAAACCTACACCATATCTGCCTCACGAAAGGACATAGTAGCATTAGGTGTGTGGCTGATTCGGGATTGGAACCACACAAAGGACAAACTGTGCAATGGGGCCTGCCTCTCATCACCAACTTGTTGTTAAAATCCTATGTTGTACAAGCAGCCATACGAAGAACCTGCACCTGTTTTCTGTCTTCGCTTTCCAAATTATTTGGTAGTTGTGGTTCGGCATGGAACCATAGAATTGCACCCTGTATACTGTCTTCGCTGAGTAATTCTCATCTGTCGTCCAGCCCCAGGTGATCACATCTTGTATATGAGGTTGCAATATGACCCTCTGTATGGCCTGCCATAAGGAAAAGAACCGCTGAAGCTGTGTTTTTGTCGTCATTCTTCTGAGAGGGATAAGCCTTCTATTATTGTGTAAATCCCCTTGCACCGGTTTGCTCTTTCTTCGGACAAGATGGAAGCATTATGGAGCAACGAGTTTTGGGGAGGTTCCTTCAAGCCAATTGGATGTCCATAATTTCGCCATTGCACCATTTCCCAAGGTGATTTTGGTACTTGCATTAAAAAGTGCACAGTCATTATCGTCACATGGCAACCTTGTCCCCACCCGTGGCCTCTATTGGTCTTTCCATTCGTACCATAGCCACCGCAACCTAAGTGCTCTCCTGAACTTGTCGAAGTCTTTGATCCCTAAACCACCTAGGGCTCTCGGCCTACACACCTTCCTCCAGTTGACCAAACAATGCCTTCCTTTACAATCCTAATCCCCCCTCCAGATGAATGCCCATTTGGAGAGGGGGAAAACTATTAGATGGTAGGTCGCTAAGGACGTAAGCACCGAGTCGACCAAGACTAGTCTGGCCGCCTTTGACAACAGAGCCCCTTTCCATCCCGCGAGTCTGGTTGCCACCTTATCAATGAGAGGCTGTAGATCTATCTTTTTAGGTTTTATTGGCCGGAGTGGGAGCCCTAGGTACCTGCAGGGGAAGCCTTTTGTTTGTGCCAGGAATCCCTGTAAAATGGCCGCCATGTCCAAAGTAGCACATCATATAGTGCATATTTCAAACTTTTGTAAATTGACCTGTAGGCCTGTTGCTCCACCGAAAATTGCAAGAATAGCTTGTATGACCTGTGACTCTCGCGAGTCCGGGCTAGCAATGATTGCTACGTCATCAGCATACATGGACATACACATTTACGGCGGCCGAGATAGGATCGGATTGATGACATTTTGCTGTGCCGCCCTGCTTGTCAAATGTTGCAGTGGTTCTAGGGCCAGAATGAAGAGCATGGGCGAGATAGGGTCCCTCTGTCGAAGTCCCCTCCTGTGTTTGACTGGTCGGTCTGGGACTCCATTTAGCATGATCCTGGAGGATAAGGAAACAAGGACAATGGAGATCCAGTCTCTCCAGTGTTGTCCAAAGCCATAGTGAGTCATCATTTCAAGCTGGTACTCCAACTTACGGAATTGAAGGCTTTGTCTATGTCTAGTTTAATGAGGAGAGCTGGGATTCCTTTCTTGTGAAGTTCAGTAATGAGATTTTTGGTATGTAGGAAGTTATCATGAATTGATTTGTGCTTGATAAAAGCGGTTTGGTTTTTGGACACTATGTTTTGTAGGAAAGGTGTCAACTTGTTCACCAAAACCTTGGACAGGATCTTGCCCACACTATGAATAAGGCTAATCGGCTTGTAATCCGAGATGGTGGTGGAGTCTTGTTTCTTAGGCATGAGCACAATGTTTGCCGAGTTGACGAGGATGAAATTACGACCATTTAGGTTGAACAGTTGCTGAAAAACCACCATGAGGTTGTCCTTGATTATGCTCCAACATTGTGTATAAAAGAGACCTATGAAGCCGTTCGAACCTGGAGCCTTCTCAGATGGCATAGAGAAGACAGCCTCCCTGACCTCATCTACATGGAACGGCTGTTCGAGGCTTGCTAGATTGACTTGTTGGATGGCTAGTATGGACTAGTTTAGTGTGTGTGGTCTGCCTTTTTTCAACCCTATCTGTTGATTGAAGAAACGAAAGAGTTCATCTTGTTTGTCTTATTTGGTCCGCACTGCACCATGCTCTGTTAAGATAGATTGGATATGGTTTTTTCGCCTACGAGCATTCACTTTGATATGGAAGAATTTAGTATTCTCATCTCCTTCCCTAATGAAGGTCAAGCGTGATCGCTGTCGCACGCAGACTCTGTGGACTGTGGCCAATCCTAGCATCCTATGCCTAAGGCTGGTTCGGAGCTCTATTTTGGCCTGTGAGAGAAGCTTGCTCTCCTGTGCTCTGTCGAGTTGGAAAATGATTTCAGCAGCAATGGCCAATTGGAGCCCGAGGTCTCCAATGTGCTGATGACTCCATGTCCAGAGAGCCTTAGCTATTCTGGATAGCTTGGTATGTAAATGGCGTACCACATCGTGCGAGTGAACCGGCTTACTCCAGGCTAGTTGCACAACCTGTGAAAAATTTGGCAATTTTGGCTAGAAAGTTTCAAACCAGAACCCTAAAAAGCATTCATTTGCCATCACAGACATAAAGATGGGACAATGGTCAGAGGATAGAGCCTGCAGGTGACAGTTGGAGAAGAGCAAATCCCATTCATTTGAGGCAAAGAACCTGTCTATTGTTGTTAGCGTCGGATTGACTGTATTCCTAGCCTATGTAAATCTTCTTCCAGTCAACCTAATTTCTTTTAATTCACCTGCGTCAAGCATTGTCCTGATCGCTCGCATTAGCCTCCTATTAAGGTTGTCATTGTTTCTGTCCTCCGCTTGGTAGATCAAATTGAAGTCCCCTAAAATGAGCCATTCAGGCCGCATGACCCCTTGCAGCCCTGCGATCTCCTGTATGAATTGCAACTTGTCACTTTCCCTTTGCGGTCCGTAGACCCTAGTGCACGACTAGCTGGTCTCATAATTGTTCATTGTTATTGTTGTCGACACTGTATTTGTGGTAATGTGTACCTGTGTCAGCCTGAAGAAGGTTGCGAAGCAAGCTAAAAGGATACCCCCTCTTGTGCTGCATGCCGGTAGATAACAAAAATTCTGCTTGAAGTCATTTCCTAGGGTCTCACCTACAAGGTTACTTGCAATTTTCACCAAACCGTGTTGCAAGGTGTTCTTTTATATGTGTAATCGTACCAGACTAGTGATTTATATAGTTTTTTTAGCAGTAGTATCTCTTCGAGTGATTTTTACCATCATGACTCTTTCCTTAATATTTCACTCAATCATACTTAACACAAGGGACTCAGTTGAATAATTGGGAGCACCTAATTGTGAAAACTGGCATGTGTGGAAAAAAGGATTTCACTAGAATTTTGATTAAAAGGAGATACTTAATTGCACAATTGAAAGTAGAGAGTACTTAGTGGAACATTGAAAACATAAACTCATTTGCAGTGTATATTGCTTATGCTATTATGTGTTGGAGATAGAGTCCGAGTCGAACACCACTTGGAGCATATTAGGATAGGATTCATAGTTATAGATAAATTAGAGGTAGTTTGGTTGTAATACGGTTGAGATTGACGCTATAAATAAAGGGTGTGGGGATCCTATGAGACTAACACGAATACATTATTACAAAATTTCTACATGGTATCGAGCCATCTAAATCTTAACCCAAAAAAACTCACCTCGAGCCTCGGTCGATTCGCCAGCCACAGCCACCGCCGTCGTTTGGGATCTACGCGGGCTGCAGCCTCCCAGGTCCGCTCGACGGGGGAGGGTGGCGCTGCTCGGTCTCTCGGATCCACTCGCGATCTCGTCGGGAGAGAATCGTTGAGACAGGAAGAAGCTGGCCGAGAGGCCGCTGCCCCAGATCTCTCCTGCTGGACTCCAATGGAAGAGCGTCGTTGCCATCGACGCCGTGGCTCCTCGGCTCCTGTACCCTTGGAGGCTGTATCTCCAGATGTGGTAGGACCGGCTCCAGCTGCGACGCTGGAAGCGAGTGGGAGGCGGAGCTTGAGGCGTAGGAGCACCGCATAGCCATCCTGCTCAGTCGGGGAGAGTGCGAGCGGGCGTCGGGGATCGGAGGCGCTCGAGTTCATCGTCGCGAGAAGGGAAAAAGGGGAGAGTGGCTCGGTCGGTCTGTGGAGGTGGAAAGGGTTGGCCAAATGAGAAAAGGAAAAGAAAAAAGAGAAAAAAGAAAGGAGGGAAAAAGAGAAAAAGGAAAGAAAAAAGGGAAAAGGAAAACAAAAGGAGAAAAGGGAAAAAAGAGGAGAAAAAGAGAGGTGTGCTAGTGTGCTTCATCAAGGAGGAAAGGGGAGAGGTTCGAAGAAGAAGGTAATGGTTGAGGAGGCATTGGTCAGTCTTGGAGCAAGGAAGAGAGGCCCTGAAACAGGGGGAGAAGTAGGCTCGGGATGTGGCTTTGATGGTATTAGTAGCGGGAGAGGTGCTGGGTGGTAAGCCCAGAGGTGATGTTGGATGTGCGCTGATAGTGGTATTGGTAGCGGACGCAGGAGCTAGTGGTAGCTCAGGTGGAGGCTATGGCTATGGTGTCGGTAGTAGCTATCGAGGTGTTGATGTTGTTGCAAGAGGTAGCGTTAGTAGAGAGGTGTGCAGATCGGTAAGGTAGAAGGCTAAGGTTAAGGTCGTTGGGGGTATATTAGGAGAGAGGTGGTGGAAACCGAGATGGTCGGGGGCATGTTGGGAGAGGTGATGGAGGCCGGGGTGATAGGGGCTAGGGGAGGATACGGTGGAGACCAAGACTTGAAGTGAGTGGGTAGAGACGGAGGAGACCACGACTGTAGGTGTGACGAAGAAGGCAAAGGACTTGATGTTGGTTGAGGCGTGGTTGAGGTGATGATCATGGTGATTACTATGGTCAATGGGGGTGTAGGTGAAGGAACTTGGAGGTTGTGTCCATTTGACGATGTTGGACATGGAGTCTGTGTTGCGAACGATAAGGATGATGGTTTTGGAGGTGGTGTTGATCATGACATCGGAGGTTGCTTTGGACGTTAGAGGCGGACGTCATAGTGGTGGTATTTGTTATCGTGTTGGCAGTTCGGTAAAAGTAGTTGTCTTGAGGGGAAGTATTGCATTATGTAACAAGATAACCATGGCTATATCTCATGCCCATCTTGAGAGGGAATGTTGGAGATAGAGTCTGAGTCACACATGACTGTGTATTAGGATAGGATTTAGAGTTAGAAATAGAGTTTGGTTGTAATACGGTTGAGATTGACGCTATAAATAAAAGGTTCGGGGATCCTATGGGACACACACGGACACATTATTCCAAAATTTCTACATTATGCTTAGTTAATTGTTGAAAAGTGTTCCTCTCTGCATGTGCATGCTTAATTCTTAATTGCCTATATCCTAAAGCTTTGGTGTAACTCATGATTTTTGGTATTTCCATAAGAAATATATTTGGATTTTCCTTTGTTTCAATTACAATCTTTAGTTAAAAATATAATGTTTTATGTAGTATTCTCTTGTTTATACTTTTTGATGAGTCACTGTCAGACCAACTCAAGTTGCCCTTTTTTGAAGTGTAATGAAACACAATTTTAGGTAAATGTTAGGCATCTTTAGCTGTATTGGTATCTCACTATCTCAACCAAAAGAAGATTCCTGGATTATTTTGTCAGACCTTCTAGGATATCTTTGGCATGTTGCTGAGTTTCTGACATCTTGACTTCAGTAGCATATTTATGTAGTCTGGTTGTTTTCATGTTCTTACATAGAGACCTTGATTAGGTAGATTATTCCTTTCTTCACTAGCATTAGTTTTTCCAATATTCTCTTTCATGTTTTAGGGAAATTTAGACACCTCCCAGTTGTGGAAAATGGTGAGGTTATTGCCATGCTGGACATTGCAAAATGCCTCTATGATGCAATATCAAGACTGGAAAAGGCAGCAGAAAAAGGGAGTGCAATAGCTGCTGCTGTAGAAGGGGTTGAGCGTCAATTGGGGGGCAACTTTTCAGGTCAGGCAATGCACATCTTGCCATTTAATTCACTCTCTTTCACCCCCTGGAAATACACTGATCATAAAATGAATGGTATATTTTGTGAATAATAGCCATGCTACATTTATCTTTCTGAAGCAAAATAAAATGAAAATTCGTACTATGCAACTTATCAGGTCTATCATATTGAACTGTACTTTGTTGTTGCCTGTCCTTAAATAACTATATTTTGATGTAGTCTTGTCTTACCAATCAATTAATTTATTTACTGTTTTTGCATACAGCTCCTTATGCTTTCATAGAAACTCTAAGAGAGCGGATGTTCAAACCTTCTTTGTCATCCATTGTCACGGATGGCACAAAGTATAGTATCTGTTTTCTCTGACTATTTTCTGTCAATTGTTAGCAAAAAATGTTTGGATAGTGAGAATTACTATACTGTTAACTTCCAGGATAGCAATGGTTACCCCTACAGATCCTGTGTACGTAGCAGCACAGAAAATGCGTGAGTTCCGAGTTAATTCGGTGGTTGTCACTACAGGAAACACATTGCAGGGGATCTTTACGTAAGCATTCTATATTAGTATCACACTGTTGTCTTTTATTTTCTTTTTTCATTTCCTTTCTAGTTATTGATGGATATGTGATTCTGAAATTCAGCTCAAAAGACGTGCTTATGCGTGTTGTGGCACAGAATCTTTCCCCTGAGTTGACCCTTGTAGAAAAGGTCTCCCTTTCTTCAAATGGCCTTCATGTTCTCTGTAGTAAAATAGCTTATAACTCACTGTATTAGTTCGATTTTTTTGAAGGTAATGACTGCAAACCCAGATTGTGCTACGTTGGACACCACAATTCTCGATGCATTACATGTAATGCACGATGGAAAATTCTTGCACATTCCCGTTCTTGACAGAGGTATAACCTGATTCCTGTCTCAGCCTGTGAATACCTTACTGGTACAGTGGTACTTCATCTGGTACATTTGTTCACATTCCTGAACAGACGGACAAATTGCTGCTTGCTTGGATGTCCTGCAACTTACACATGCAGTCATTCAATTGGTGATCCCTAACTCCTTGCTGCTCTTTCCAAAGCTCTGGTGAAGATTCCTATCCTAATTTGTCAATCCATTTCTCTATTTGTAGGTTGAAGGAGGCAATGAGACTGTAAATGACGTGGCAAACTCAGTAATGCAGAGGTTCTGGGACTCTGCTCTTGCTTTGGAGTGTCCAGATGAGGAATTTGAAAGCCATAGGTTCGTTGATGGTTATTTGTGGAAATTTTGTTCTTTTGTTTTTCCCTAATAAGTTCTCTCCTACATTGCTCAGCGAAGTATCATTACTTATGGCGTCAGAGGCTGGGGATGGAAAGAGTAGTATTTATCCCCCTGTTATCGGAAATTCTTTTGCCTTTAAGCTTCAAGACCGAAAGGGACGTGTGCATAGGTTCACTTGTGGTAAGTACTTTTTGTACATATATGTTAACTGTGGTTGCATCGCTCCAAATATAACTGGTTCTTAACTTATATTCTTTTGCTGCAGGTTCGGAAAGCATAGACGAGCTTGTGTCTTCTGTAAGGCAAAGGTTAAGTATTGGTGATGAAAAGGACAGAGTTCAACTCTTGGTAAGATTGAATAATTTGGCATGAAAGCATTCGTATGCTTCAATAGGCATGTAGAAGACAGAGATTAGGTGTCTGGTGTCTGACAGTAAAGGTCAAGCTTTCCCTTGTTTTGTGAGTCATGAAATATTCACTGCCTTTATGTACTTCAAGGGGAAAGTGATTATATTATATGCATATATTTTATATCCTGTGCTTCTCATCTTCGAACCATTATCTGTACCTCATTGGCAATGCTACATATGGATTAACGGAGTCATTCTTCAGCCTTCATTCATTAATTCCATCAACTACGGCCACCCGACTTAATCTTAATCGTTGTGTTGTATGTAGTACGAAGATGATGAAGGCGACCGAGTGCTGCTGACAACAGATACTGATCTTGCTGGTGCAATTCTCCATGCCAAGTCATCCGGGTTGAAGGTATTCTGTCTTCTTAGTATTAGTTATTCTATTGCAAGTTGCAGGGCTCTTCAACTATTAGAGTATTATTAGTTGTTTGCTCACTCCACCTCACCAAAGTGAAAATTCCACTGTCAGGTTTTGAAGTTGCATATCGACGAGCCGGGTTCCAACACAGAGGTGACAAAACCATCACAGGAGCTGGTACCTTCCCGCAGGAGTGGGTTGTCGCCTCTTAAAGTTGGGCTAATGGCTGGTGCAATTGCTCTCAGTGGTGCAGCAGTCATGGTTTACTTGAAACGATCTAGGGTGTGATCTCCAGAGGAATCAGTTATTTTCCAAACCTACATTTCCAACAGCTAACTTCCACTTTAGAATTTCGCGTTATCTTAGTACCAGTGCATACTAAGAAATGAAAGGATGGAGGGCGAGTAACCAAGGTTACATCAGATATTGAAGATCCAGGAATGGGTTATAGTACGCGTCTTAATCTTTTTGGGTAACAAGTTCTAACACTGGGCAGAAGGAACTGCCTAACCTTGTTCCCCTCTTCATTCTGCACACATATCGGCAATTTCACGGCTACGGTGAAATATATAAACATTATATATGTTCCTAGTTCATACTTTTGCACTTGTTTGTAGGTAAGCAGAGAATGTAAACTCAGTTCAGCAGACAACAGTAAATGGATCCTTCTCTCCTATTTGGTTTTCTGTTCGAGTTGGGGAGTCCTGAGGATAGGCTCATAGGCACTTGGAAGATGTATTCCGTTGTTCATGTCATGATGCTTCTTAGCAACTGCAGTGAGAAGTTCAAGAATATCCTATCTTTTCATTATGAGTTAAGCAAGCTCAGCCCCTACGCTAGCTATCTATAAGAATCAAATACAAACAATTAGATCCTGCACAATGTCAAACATAAATTCACATTGACAAGTAACGAGTCTTTGGTAATTTGTTCTTTTGGTCAAAATATATCATGGACAATTTGTGTGACGAGGGTGCAAAGAACTGACGTATGATTTTAGCTAAATGCAGATTTCTTTTAACAATGCCCCTTTCCAATTGATCATGCCCTATCTCCAAAATTCATCTGTACCAAGTAGGTAGAGTGGCCCCTAATCCTTTTGTGTGATGGATTGATAATGAAGCCATGAGAAATCATCCTTTTCTAGCACATCGTCTCTCTCTCTTGGCAAATCTAGCACATCCTTAAATCATTTGTAGATTTAGCTTCTTTTTCACTGCGAAAGGCGCTCCTACGCCCAAGGAGTGCGGCAGTCGGTGAGCCGTAGGAGCAGGCCGACTAGAGTGGGACCAACAACTTTCTGTGGTTGTGCAGCGTAGGAGGATGGCCTGTGCCACCAGGGGCGAATCCAAGGGGTGGGCTCCATCAGGCCCGAGCCCACCCTCCGCCGTTGCCGAGCCCCCTCAGCCGCTCGCCCGCTCTGTAGTCTGGACTCTCCGGCGGCTCCACCACTAGCAGCCCGCACTGACCACTGTGGCACATAGATGGTCTTGCTGATAGTTAATGGCGCATAGAGGGTATCAGACATTCTAGAGGTCACTGCATCAATCGTGGTCTCTCTTCTAGTATCCCTACGTGCTACAAATGGTAAAATGGGTAAATGAGTAAATTGGTAGTATAGTAAATTAGTAATATAATATATACTGTCAAATATCAATATATCGTATCCATACTGTTATACATTCATATTGTCATACATTGATAAAAATTACAAATATACCATACAAATGTACAACATGCTCTAGGCTCTGTTGTTGGGAATATAGTTGTATTACGCTTACACATTTATAGTTGTATTAATTTGTAGATTTGCAATAATGGAGAAACGAACTTTGCGCAATTATTTCACAAGTAATTCAAGTAGTACTCCCCTAACCGATGAGAGCGCAACTAGGGGTGGGCATTTTTAAACCGAAACCGAATTACCGAACCGAATTAACCGATTATTTCGGTTTTCGGTTCGATTTTTGTTTTGGTATAATTCGGTTTTCGGTGTTCGGTTCGGTTTTTGACTTCCAAAAACCGAAATAACCGAATAGCTCACATACAATACCACTTTTATAATATTCTTCCTAAAATTACTAAACAATTCTCATATTCTAATACATTTATGTATATGTTTGGTATATTCATATGTTCTATTATACTTATATTGTAATAATCTATGAATATTGTGTAGGTTTAACCCTACTCTATATTGCGATATGAGAAGGACTAAATCTAATCTACCTAGTGTTTATTCATATTTCGGTTAATCGAAAAACCGAATTAATCGAACCGAAATATTTCGGTTAATTCGGTTCGGTTTTTTATTTTGGTCTGAGAAATTCGGTTGCTAGTTTCCAAAAACCAAATTATTTTAAAACCGAAAAAACCGAACCGACCAAACCGAAAAAACCGAATGCCCACCCCTAAGCGCAACTCAACTAAAGAGGCCTCGACTAGAATTGAATACGAATGAAATTATTGCCGATCCGGCGCTTCGCATGCCAATAGAAGATTATGCTAATGAAATTAGAGATCAAGTGAGGATTTTTGCTTTTTTTCTATGCTTTTTCTTTCTTTATGTATGAATTTTAATTGTACTATACTATAGTTGCTATGCTTGTCTCAATTTAGTTTATTTCTATGAGACTTTGAGCCCACCCTCTATTTCAATTCTGGCTTCGCCACTAGGTGCCGCGGCCGGGGAGCGCGGCAGCCAAGCTACCACAACTAGAGAGCGCTGGAGGCGACTGGTAAGCGTGGGAGGCTCCGCGGAAGGTGACACGTCCTCTTCCGCGGTTGAGAACGGATCTAATTCTGTAAATTCGTTCTCAAAAAAGCTAAATTTGGAAAAAAGAAAAGCAGGAGCTAGAAAAGGGATGACTTCAAGCCATGATTGATAAGGTAAAAGATGGGATTGGTGTGTGGTTCAAGTTAGGGTTGCGTGTTAGCAGCGAAGCTTTTGGTGAGCTTTTTGCTAAGGTGGTAGGTTTCTTAACTTCCTCGATGTCTGACTTAGAGGGGAATCTTGTGCTTCTCTCTCATCTTTTTCTTTAAAAAAGGTTTAGATCAGGAGCTCTAACATTAAGGGGAGTGAGTATCCTGGTAAATCCTAAATTCCAACGCTCGGCTCTCGAATCTTGTGCTTCTCTTGCCGGTCTTTTCTTATCTCTCTCTCAAGCAGGGTTACAAATTTCGGCGAAATTTCGAATTTCGGACCACTCCGAAATCTAAAGTACCGGCCGAAAAAAAAAAAAATTAAAATTGCTACATTAACCCGAAATTTCATGTTTTTTGGCCGGATTTGACCGGATTTGGTCCAATAACCCTTAGGAAAGTCATCTCCTATGAAAATTTGTTGAAAAAATGAATTTTTTAAACATTTTAAAATTTTGGCAGAAACACTGTCAGATTTTTATAAAATTGTAAAAGCTTGATAATAAGCTGAAAATTTTATGGTACTATACTTAGTATATTAGGATCATACATAAAAAATTTCCAAATAATTTAACTTCATTTGTTATCTTTAAAAAATCAAAAACAGAATGAACATAATTGGGACAGTTATATTGTCAGAATTTTATAAATTTTCTTGAGTATGATTATGATCTAATATTTTTATGAGAGATTAATAATTTACTCAGTACCATTATATAAATTTTTCAAAAAATTCAACTTTGTTTGTTTAGTCAATCAAATCTATGTAAGCATTGAACTTCGTTTGTTATATTATATTTCAAAAATAAAAAAGAAAAGAACATAAATGGTACTGTGCCTTGTAAGAATTTTATAAATTCACTGGAGTGTGATCATGAATCAACATTTTATGGGATATTAATAACTTCCTTATCACCATTCTGTAAAATTTTCAAAAAAAATTATGATTTATATAATTTTTCATTTTGTTCAAGTTTGCCGGTAAACCTTTTAACAGGGCAATAGTACTCTTCGAATTTTTAAAAATTCATAAAGTTTATAATCATCTGAAAATTTTATGAGAGAATTATAGATACATCATAACCATGCACAAAAAACTTCAACAGTTTCTAACTTCATTTGTACCATTTTCCATTCGGATCAAACTTGTCGGTCAGTGTTCTATCAGGACAGTGCCACTCTATGAATTTTTACAAATTCCTCACATGTGATAATCAACTGAAATTTTTTTTGAGAATATTATTTATGGATCATAACCATGCACAAAAAATTTCAACAGTTTATAACTTGATTTGTACTATTTTCCATTCAGATCAAACTTGTCAGTCAGTGTTTTATCAGGACAGTACCACTCTCCGAATTTTTAAAAAGCCTCAGATGTCATAATCAGTTGAAATTTTTGTGAGAACATAAGAAATGTTTTAGGAGCCTCCAAAAAAAAGTTCAAATTTTTTTGATAACGTTTAGACCACTTTTCAGCCAGTGCAAAAAAACCCGAAATTTCAGAAATTTCGCCCAAAATTTCGTGTTTTTTCGCCGAATTTCATATTTTTATTTCCGGAATAGACCGGATTTGAATTTTCAAATTCAAATTTCGTTCGAAATATTTCAAAATTTCGCGATCCGGCCAGGGACGAAATTTATTCCGAAATCGAAATTTGAAACCTTGCTCCCAAGTCCCAACCATCGACTGCTGTAGCTTGAAAGGCAGTGCTTGGATCATGGTTCAAAAAGCCGACAAAACGTGCCGAGCCGGTTCGGCAATTAAAACCGTTCGACAAGCCGTTCAGTTTAAATGTAAATTTAAATAAATTTAGCAAAAAGTGTTAAATTTTTTTGTGTGAGGTCCTTAGGCAATCCTAACGATTCTATAAAATTTTCAGATTATTATCAGATCCGTATTTTTTTAAACAATTTTGACAGTGATACTGTCACAATATATGTTCTTCAATTTTTTATTTTCTAGGGGCACAAAATGAAGTCTAATATTTATAAAACTTTTTTTGTGATGTTATAACGTAATTAAAATGATTATGTAAAATTTTCAGATGATTATCAGGTATGTGTTTTGTTTTAAATTCTGAAAGTGATATTATCACTGTATATGCTCTTCTGTTTTTGATTTTATATGGGCACTAAATGATGTCTAATATTTCTAAACATTTTATTACATGATCCTTTGGTACTATTTATAGTTACATTAAAATTTAAGAATATAATAAATCTTTTAAATATTAATAAAAATCTGATAGTGTATTTGTTCATTTTCATTAATTGCTATTTTAGATTTTTTTAGAAGTAATAAATAATTTAAAATTTTGTTTAAATTTATCTTAGGTGTTTTATAGATTAATTTGGTTTTTTTTTCGTATTTTTTCAATTTTTTGCAATTTTTTCTTGTATTTTCACCATTTTTCCTTCTGTCGTCGGTTTTTCGTAAAAAACAACAGTTTTCGCGCGTATGTTTGACCAGAATTCAAATTTTTTGAATTTACAAACAGTTCAATCTTTCACGATCGAGCTAGAAGTTATCGGTTTCGAAACGAAATTGTGAACCCTGGCTTGGATTATGCAAGCAATGATATTGAAACTTTTCATATTGGATGTGTTGCACTCAAGAGTCGGCAGCATCCTTTTTATGTTTACCGTTACATAAGATGGGACTTTACTGCTACGTTATGTATGTATAAACACTGAATTGATGTATATCTGCTTTTCTATATCAAAGCTTTTCATGTTGGATGTGTGACATGTTTCTTTGGTATACCAACAAAGAACATCCTAGACGTTCTGTGATTAAGAATCGGATTTGTACCAGCAGCATGTTAGTAGTTGGTACGACAAGTAACAAAAATAATGCGGCTGCTACAATGATTTGATCGTGATGGTATATGAATGTCGCTTCGATACCCTGTAGATGAGAAACTGGTGGGCAACGATTTAGCCGCATTGTTGGTTGACACATGATAGCTAGCCAGGATTAGGAGTTTAGAGACCTCTCGAAACAGTACTATAATTGAGTGAGCTTTAAGTGAGAACCATGTCCTACCTAGCTAGGGCCACTTGGGAGATCAGATAACTGGGCCCACATGCTACAATATAATGGCAACATATCGAGTGAAAACCAATCTTATCGTGAAAACTTCGTAAAACCCACGTGTACAAGTTTTGAAAAATTCTCAAAAAATTACCATACGTAGGGGAAGTGAGCTTCTACAATTATGCAAAATTTAAAGATCAAACTCAATCGCATTTGAAAGATATGAAAAAGATAAATAGTGAAATGTATAGTTCTAAACAGTGAAAATCACTATTTAGGCTGAATTTGTCTTTTTCATATATTTCAAATGCAATTGAGTTTGGTCTTCAAATTTTGCAGGATTGTAGAAGCTCACCTCCCCTACTATGACTATTTTTTTTGGAATTTTTCAAAACTTGTACATGTGAATTTCACTAAGTTTTTATGGTAAAAATGGTTTTCACTGGATATGTTGCCTAATATAATTGCAGCCTAGCGTATTAAATGTAGAATTTCCTGAGCTAGGTTAGTTAGACTAACCTATTCAAACTAGCAGGTTACCTGGGTTTTGATGCTGCTTTCACGGTCAGTGAGAGGATTATTTTTATAAATTTATTCGTAAGGAACCAGTTTACGAAAAAAATATTAAGGGCTCAAAAAACTATGGGAGGTGTTTAGGGAGAATCTAAGTGTTTTCTTATTAAATAATGCTTAAATTTTGAGCTTTCAGATCTAGATCCAATATGGATAAAATCATTTTGGCAACGAGTACTTAATTTTTTAGGTATTGGATGAGGAATATTATTATTTTCTGCGTGACCTTTTACATCAATTATATACTAGTTTTATACAAATGAAATTATATAAAAATGATAGGAATTTTTTTCTTAAAAAAGAACATTATTCTTTTCTACATGGTCTTTTTTACATTAATTATATACTATTTTTACACAAATTAAATTATACAAAAAAATAATGTGACAATTTGCACACAAAAAAGATAATAAAACAAACAAAAATGTGGATCACATAGTCAAAATGATAAAGCACAACATAGATCACAAAGCAATATCTAATAGATAAAAAAAAATTAAGTGCTCACAAACAAAAAAACACCAATATCTAATAGACAAAAAAACTAAGTGCTCAAAAAAATACCCAAGTGTCATTTAACAATTCAAAAAACTAAGGTTTGTCAAATATGAATGATAAAATCCTGCATTGGTTACCAGTATCACCTCTAGCTCCGATCTCGCTCCAAATGTTGCAGTCCCACCAGTTGAGGCTGTTGAGCTAAGAGCGATGTCCGAATAAGCACACGTAAAGAACAATGGTACCTCTGCCCTTAAAACGTTTGGAGAGTTTCTTTAGAGCTATCAATGTCGTTTCATCAAATTACCTTTAAACTCTTGGTACTTTTACTCTTTAAACTTTTAGTTAAAAATCTTAAACTTTTCATATCTTTTAGTATCTCTTGATGCTAGTTTATTGAACGCTCGATACTTTCTAAAGGTGGTAAAAAATCTCTAACAATCATCCCATCCTATCCTTAAAAGCTTGACTACGTGTGTGGTGCGGCCTGGCCAATCTATCTCTCTCTCTTGACTAGGCGATCAGATTTCTCCCCTAGTATAGTAGAGTATTAACTAGGGTTGTTAAAAAAGCTCAAGGCTCTCGAGTTACTCAAATTCGACTGGCTCTAGGTTCGATTTCTACTCGATTCAAACTTCAAATGAGCCAAGTTTGAACTTGGTCCTAAGCTCACGAGTTTCAACAAGTTGAGTTTGAATAGCTCAAGAAACTTGGTAAATTTACAGATCACTTGTTAAATATTTCTACATATTAACTCTTATCGAGCGTAATAAGCCGAGCTCAAACTTAAACTTTTCTTATTGTTAAAAATTAATGCATCTTAAATTGTTAATTGTTACCGAGCTTCCTCAAGCTTGGGCCGAGCTAAACTCGAACTTTGGTCTAGGCTTTTACCCTAACTTTGACTCGCTTAAGCTCAGCTGGAGCTTTTACCAAGCTCGGCTCGCCCTAGTACCGCCTGCGCCTTGGGTCCAGGGCCCACCTCTGGTCACTGACACGGCTGGGCGAACCACATGGAGTGAGCTCAGCGAGGAGAAAAGGCCGGGTTAGCGGCAGGCAAGAAGCACGAACCGTCGTCACTCGTCAGGTGCACGAAACTCCAACCGGGGGAATAACTCAACCGATAGCTAATAAATCCCTAATCCATTGCTGGAATCTCGCAGTCAAGCGTCAGGCAAGAATCATTAACCACCATCACCACGACTAATCCTGTGGTTGCATCGAACACTGCACTTATACTAATGCGTTGAAGGCTACAGGAGAGGAGAGAGAAGAAGGGAAGAGGGGAGAAGAAGAAGCGCCGGGCCGCGTAGAATTTTTTATCTTTTTGGTCTTGTTCTTTGTATTTTTTTTCGGAATTAACCTTATGCATGAATCAGTTTTAAAAATAGCCCTGTAACAGTATATTCAAGCGGTGGTGCAGCGTGTGAATTTTTTTTATTTTTTTCGCCTTTTCCAACGGTCACCGACCGCATGAAATTTTTAAATTTTTTTTCCATCTTTCCAGTGATCGTCGACCGCTTATTTTATTAAATTTTTTTCGTCGCGGCGGGAAAAATAATTTTTATTTTCTCACGCGGCGCGCGTGCGTGAATCGGTGGAATCGGTGATCGCGATCATTGGATTCCGCGAACCCGTGGCGGCGAAGAAGGCGGGGCGCGCGCAGCAGCGACGCGTGGAAGAAAAAAAGCGGCGGCCATTTTTTCCCTATTTTTTGGAGGATGCGGCTAATATTTTTTAATGAATTTATGAAGAAAAAATAAAAATATTTGATGACGGACTATATTTTTTGGAATTTTCACTTTGTTCTAGCAGACGTATAATTTCGGGATGCGGACATTGAAATTGCAAAATTAAATTCGCCATCCATTGGATGGTATTTTTGGAGGCGTTTTTATCAGATGAGCGTCTAATCGCGTGAAAAATTATCTGGGCAAAAACGATAAAAATTCTAATTTTTTAGCGTATTAGCCATAATCGAAATATGGTCTTTATGAAATTTGAAAATTAACCGGACTTAATGCACAATTTTTTGGGAGGAAATTTAATTTTGTGGAAGTATTTCGTATCGATTTTATTGAAAAATCATTTGTAACGATGAGCATTAATTATTAAAAGTCGGTGTTATTTTGGCGGTTGCTAGAATACCATAGTTCAAAGTATGGTCAATAAATTCGGAAAAATCATATTTATCGATGATAATTATTGTAGTGTTTAGCAAAATTATTTGTCGATCAATTATCTTCAAGAAAAAAAATCAAATTTTGTTGTTCGTCATGCTCTTTTGATGCGTGACAAATTTGATGACAAATAAAACCCGACATTCATATTTGAAAGTGTAGAGCTAAGTCACTGGCGAGATACAAAGTGAGATACATTCATATTTCAGCGGCCTCTTCCGATAGTGTTTGAGCGCCAAGGTGGAGGTGAAGCGAAATCGTTATCATCATCATCATCATTTGCATAGTTAGGAGCAAGCCCTCCGATGGTGCTTGAGCGGCCTCTTCGGAGATAGTGCTTGAGCGCCAAGGCGGAGGTGAAAGCGAAATCGTCGTCATCATCGTCGTCATTTGCATAGTTAGGAGCATGCCCTCCTTGGTGGTGCTTGAGCGGCCTCTTTCGATAGTGCTTGAACGTCAAGGTGGAGGTGAATCGAAATCGTCATCATCATCATCGTCGTCATTTGCATAGTTAGGAGCATGCCCCCCTCCGGTGGTGGTTGCACGTCCTCTTGAACTTGTTGATGCAGCAGTACTGTGTCGATCTCTACCCCTCCAGTTAGATCCGCTTTGGCGTCTTCTGCGCCATCCAGGCATCAAACTCCTGCCGAAGAGCATATGCATCGCTAAGAATTCCGGAATTGCTTTGTTCAGCAACTCTTCATCATCTGAGAATGACTAACACAGAAGACGAACATACGAAGTAGTGAACTTATGTATAATGCTAAAAAGATTAGTAAGGTGAACAAATATGAAATAACTAACCTTAATATGCTCTGCATACCGATCGGGTAGCATCAGTACCTTGTAATATCTAGTAGAGAAACCTGTAGAAGAAGGGTGGTCGGCTAGTTCGCACACCTGAAATACCTTTAGCGCCACCATTGCAAGTGTGCCTTGGTCGTCGGAGGTCACAAGGTTCGAGCCAAAGGTTGTCAAGGCTTGCCTCCGCAATGTCGGCGCCACTCTTGCAATTTGGACACCACTTTACTTAGGTTCTCCTCCTTGAATGGACCATCCTTTCCACCACGCGTAACCTTCAGCGTGTGATGAAGAGCTAGCACAGAAAACAATTATCTGAAGGAACATTGACATGGTTTCCACGGATGGGTCGACGAGCGGCCCTACTAGGGTAGTTCTTCATTGTATACCCCAATCCCGCATATCGCACTTCCGTGCGGCTTGTAAAATCTCCTCGTGACTTGCATCCATATCGTTCTGGATTCGCCGTGGATCGCCACCGCCCACGGCCGCTCCGCTTCAAAGCGTCATTCTAACACCAAGTCACTTGCCCGCCACAACTCCCTATAATGCATGTCCAAGCCGTAGGAGTTGAATTTGAACTCCATGTCTGAGCGGATGGTCGCCTTGAAGTACTCGAGATATGTATGCCACGGAAGGCGATGAAAAACCGCGACGCCACATATACATGCGAGCATGGCTTACCTTGATTGTGGCTTGTTGCATGTGCATGTTGCCACATCACGTCTGTGCACACTTGCTTACGGTATCCTCTGCAATGGCCATCGACGAACTTCTCCGTCGCGCACTTCAAACTTACGCTGACTCCATCCATGGTGCGGGCGTCGTGGGACTAAGCCTTCTCTATTTTCTTCTCTACGTATGCGTGCATACATTCGAGGCTGCTTTCCCTCGTCTATATGCCTCCTAGCATTCATCCCCCTGTTCACAAAGTATCCAAAGGTCCTGTTCCAGGTCTCCTCCACGATGGCACTGATTGGGAGGGACCGAACACCCTTGTAACACCGTTGTAAACCTCGACATGTTAGTTGTCATTATGCCGTACCTTGCGCGTCGGTGTCATGCAACAAGGACCACTTCTCTAGCTCGGGCGTGTAAGCGCACTCCACCGAGAGAAGTTGTTCACCTGGCCCTCTGTGGACTGCATCGTATGTTTCGCGGTCTCCTCATCGAGCACTCTCCATATGGCTTCGAACTTCCGCCTCTAGTTTTGCATACAGAGCCTCTTGAATGTCTTCATAACTTCCTTACTGCGGAACCTCCTGTGCAGGTTCGCGACAAGATGCCTCATGCACCAGTGATTGACGACGTCATTCCATTGGTAGGGTGGTTGTGTCCCTCCTTGCATGGTGCTGATGACGGACATTAACCCAACATGTCTGTCCGTGATGAGGCATACGTTTGGACGGTCCTGAACAACAGCTTGCTTCACATTTGCTAGAACCATAACCAGCTCTCTGTGTTCTCGCTTTCCACGAGTGCGTAGGTAGGGGTGAAAACGGTCGGAAACGGTCGGAAAACACTGAAACCATTTTTGTTTTCATATTTTTCCTCGGAAACGATACCGAAATCGATAACTACGGAAACAAAACGGCATCGGTAATTCGAAAATATCGAAAACGAAAATTTGATACAAAATATATATCGGTAACGATCGGAATTTGAAAAAGAGACCGGTAATATCGTAACGACATGTACCACCAATTGACTTCAAAAAATTCACACAAATCGTACATCCACATAGAAATTAGTAACAAATAAATATTCACAAATTTACGATGAACATACATTACCAATGTAAATGTATACAATAGCATAAATAGTCTAGAAAATCAATATCTTATAACGCATAACGGCATAAGCATTAAGCAACATCACATAGCACTTACATACAGGCATACATTAAAGCATTAAGCAACAGATTCGCATAGCACTTAAAAGCAATACCTTATAAGCATTTACAATTGATGATATCACACATTCCATCTGAGCATACATAGCATAAGATAGTCTCCACACGAGTCTTTACATCACATAGTATAAGATAGTCTCAATATCTCATATCAAATAATACATCTCTCCACACGAGGATTGAAATTTATTAGTCACTTGCTACTAGACCGACCAGACCCTTGCGGCGCCAAACCGAAAATATGACATACAAAGACATGCACATAGATAATCGGACTCGGAGCATATAGATAATCACGGCGATAAATCGATAATGAAGCATTGGAGATACGAAAATAAAAGCAAAAAAACATGTGATCTTGTGAGTAGTTATTATCACTCATCGAGATCGAGAATCGACCAATGAAAGCGAGTGATGGGCATAGAAGGCATAAGCTTTTAAACGAGTGACGGGCATGAAAGGATTGATCTCATAAGTTCTTGGTTTATTTGCAAATACATGTTGCAAATGAGGTGTGCTTAATTTGATATTGGAGCATGCGATTAAAATTTGCAAATATGTTTTGCAAAATTGTTTTGATCATGAGTTGATCATCACATGGCTCAATATTTGATCTTGTTGACTCTTTCGAGCTTGTAGTCATGCCCTTGATCAAGTCTATGTGAGGGATTTCGAAAAATCAGATTTTAGACTTGAATAACTACATTAGAGTTTTATTTTTATCATATTTAAAAATATCTATGGTTGCTTAAATCCTAAAAATAGGTGGAGATTGTAGCTCTCGTGATAAGCTTCACATAGAGTCCAAAATCACCTAAATCGGAGTTCGGGGTAAAAAGTTATGGGCGTTTTAGTGGCTGAAGGAGTGTGATCTGTGGGCTGGACGATTCCGGTAATTACCGACGGAATTTACCGATTTTTTTCGAAAACCGAAGGAAACGGTCGGAACTTGTCAAAACCGTTATCGTTATCGTTTCCGACAAAAAATTCCGATTTCGATTCCGATTCCGAACATTACCGACACGTCCGATCGAAAAATTCCGAAAACGGTTTCCGGAATTCCGGGATTTACCGATACCGTTTTCACCCCTATGCGTAGGCCACCGGGAGTAGCTGGTCGTTGGCGTCCGCCGCGACAGCCATCAGTATGGTGCCCCTGTACTTGCTGGATAGGAAAGTGCCATCCATGGTCAGCACAGGCCGGCAATACTTGAAGCCCTGAATGGTTGGTCCGAATACCCAAAACACACGGTCGAGGATGAAACTGTTGGGACCCTTCGTGGGGTGTGGCCTATCCACCTTGTTGATGTAGGTCCCAGGATTGGCTTCAGCAATCTGGTGAAGCATGCGAGGAACAAGGTTGTAGCCCTCTTCGTACGTGTCGTACATCATCTCTATAACTTTCTGCTTTGCTCGCCACACCTTACCGTAGCTAACAGGATATCCCACCATGTTAACCACGTCGGCCAATAGTATCTTCGGTGAAACGGTCACGTCATTGTGACCAAGTGAAATCGGTGAGTCGCATATGAGGACGTGACATTTCTGTGCTTTCGCAGTGGCTCGGCAAGCAGACAAGTATGGTCCGTCAGGACAGTTACCCTGAAACCCGAACTCCCGCCCTTGAACTTCTGGGCACGGATCTTGCCTGGACACTCAGCATCCGTACACTTCACAATGTAGGTCTCTTGGTTCGACTTGTACACCCGGTACATGCGGCTGATGTTTACCGCATATCTAGCAATTGCTTGCTGGGCGGCACTCTTCGTAGGAAAGCGTTGCCCTACCAGCAGAGTGTCCTGATCGAAGGCCCACTCAGTGCCGCCTTCGTCTGGCAGCATGAGAGACATCATTGCCAGATCGTCCAACCGAGAAGAGACATACTCCACATCGATAGACACAATGCCACCGACTGGAGCTGCATCGTCGTCTCCGCTGCTATCCATGTCCACTTCCTCATCTTCATCGGATATTGCTTCGTCCGTCATGCCTTCTAGGTCCTCGTGGCGGTCAATGCGAGCGAACCACCACCGCCCGATGTCTTCATTCGCCTAGAAGTCATCAACACCAATGTCCTCACCGATGGCCCCAGAGGATGCTTCAACAATGACGTCACCGTCACCGCCTCCGAGGGGATTAGAGGTTTGGCCTCTGTCCAAGAAGCGCACATACACCATCGGTCGACGATGTATCCACTACGCCAAAACCTACAATAGGTGACGGTCTATTTGTGGCGGTTTTTTTCGAACCGCCACAAAGATAATTATCAGTGGCGGTTCTATTTTGAAGGACCGAAATGGCGAACAGAGGGGGGGTGAATGGTCGCAAATAAAAATTCCCCCAAAATACTCCAACAAAAACCTCGACAAGATCGCTCAAAAGGAATTGTGAAAAACCCGAAAAACTAGACAACTATGTGTACCCCAAGCTTGCATGGATAAGTACCATAAAATATGTGGGGATTTTTGAGTCACAATCCTGGTTGTCTAGTGTCCAAGATAAAGAGGAATCAATTCAAACTCTTGCTTTTAGAAAGGACATCAATTCAAATCACAAAAGTCACTTTCAGAAAAGCAAAAGCAGAATTCCCAGAACTTGTCCTCAATTTGCACAGGAGGTTGGTGGGTTTCTGTGGCTCACAAAATTTTGAGACTTCTTCTCCTGTGAGCATCAGAGTCTTGAAGAACTCCACCAAATTTCTCCTCAAAAGCTTTACAGAAAAAACACGAAAAATCGAAGAACACAGTCTGGTCAAGAACTTCGAGCAGAACGTTTGGGGCTCAGTTTTCACCTCATGGCGCCCAAACGGTACAACAAGTGAACTCCAAAATTTTTCTGCAAGCGGATATCAGAGTCCCGCACCTCCTCCAACAAGAATCACTCAAAAGGATTTTTCTATATTTTTACAAAAATCAAACACTGACTGCTGCGCGAAGAACAAGTTCAGAACAAAGTTGGAACTTGAAAGAAAAGATGTTCTCTACTCAATCCAAGAGTGCAAAGAGATGTAAAACCATATGAACACACTCAAAACATCCAAGAACAGCAGCATTTAGAAGGAGGAGGCAAATCCAAATTACTTGAAAGTAAATTACGGGAATGTAATTGCGGAAAGTAAATGCTGAATTTAAATTGCGTAAAGTAAAGACATAATGTAAATCATAAAATAAATTCAGAGGTGGATGAATAAAACTTTCATTTCTGGAAGGAGGTTACAAAGCCTCACATTCATGTGGGCAAAGCTCAAATGAGCATCAAAACCTCAACACCTTCAAAGAGGAGGCTACCCTCCACCCCTATTTATACTACTCTTGGGCCACCTACCACCCTTGGATGAGTCCCTCAACCTAGAGCACTCATCTAAGGGCTAGGATTAACCCACACACACAGCCATGCAAGGGCTAACCCAAAACCACACACATACTGGGTTTTCTTGCAGTTTTCAAAGCATACTACCTAGACCCGCTAACCTATCAACTAGACCTCAATCAAGCGGCCCTCATTGATCCACGCGGCATCTAGCTAGCATCAACTCCTTTCCTTGTCTTCTTGACTTGCCGGACTCCGTCTCCGATCATCTTCCGGCGATCTCCCAACCGTCGGACCTCCGCGCTCCTCGCCTAGTCCCGGTCATCCTTCGCCTCACCATGACCTAGCACCGTCGTCCTGCAACCATCAAAGACAAGGAAACTCCTCACATAGCAATGCCCACAAAGATGTGCAATAAACCATGCAACTCATCACTACCGCGTCCATACGACCAGATCTGTCACTCTGGCAGAAACAACTCAAATTGCTTCATTTTGAAAATCAATCCAAATCAAACTCAAACTTGAGCACACCTTGCTCAAATAAAGTCAAATACTCATCACAAACATGGATGGACCTCCACATGGTCCTTCAATCTCCCCCTTGATGAGTATATTGACAAACCATACAAAAGGCATAAATTTGAGTTTGAAGAAAATGAAGAAGAAAGCAATTTTCAGTTGCAAAGTCAAACTTGGTCCAAAGATAGAAATTAGAACCATGACCAAGTTGACGAAGAGGAATTCAGATTTTAGAGTTAAATTTAAGAAAGAGCAAGTTTTCAACAAAACTCTAAAATCCAACTAAACATGTCAAATGTGATTATGAGATTATGATCCAATGAGTAGTAGCATAGTTTTACAAAGATCATAATAACCAAATAAGCATTCACATTCACATTTTTATCTTTTTAGTGATGCCTTTTCTACGTTATCTCCCCCTTTTGGCAATATAGGCATCAATTTTTTTTATGTATGCATGAAATGCAATCGAAAGAGCTTTGAGGATTATCCAATTGATCAAAATAGAAGGATATTACACCAAGCTTGTCAATTTGAAGATGACTAAACTAAGACATGTCCAAGTGCAAATCGAGCTTAGTTTTGAATATTTCATTTTAGCAAGATTTGACAAGTGCAACACTTAGCTTTAGTTTCAAAAATAGAAGAATAGCCACTCTAAGGATCAAAGGAAAACCTAGAGTTCAACCTACTCAACACGTTGGGAATCTAGAAGAGCATACAAGGTCCTTGGGCTCATTTATCA
This sequence comes from Otatea glauca, assembly GCA_036346275.1. Lineage (NCBI taxonomy): Eukaryota > Viridiplantae > Streptophyta > Magnoliopsida > Poales > Poaceae > Otatea > Otatea glauca. The sequence continues at coordinate 7,218,066 of CM070733.1, read as the reverse complement.
CTTAATGCAAATTTTGATTTATCATCATACAAGACATAGCGGGTGCAAATGTTTGACATTATTTGCATTCTTTACCCACATATGTCTTTGTTTTTAATTTATTTGCATTTTCTTTTGACAACCAATTGACTCAAGCCGTATGCGACCATCTCAAGATGAGCTCTTAAGAGGATGGTCTAGGTCAAACACGATGTATTCCAAGTTCATCCCAAGTGCAATGGGAAGCGGTCTTGTGAATGCAAGGTGTTGAGTCGTATGTGCACAAGAAGAGTCAATTTTGTTTAATTTTCATTTTTAGCACAACGATTCATGAGCAATTGAAGGACTCTGCATGGATCAAACTAGTTTCACCCAAGTTGCTATAGGGACTCTATAGAACTCCTAAATCTCTCAAATTATGGCACAAACCTCTAGAGAAGAAACCTAGCAAGTAAAAGCAACAAGTTTCATCAAGTTTTTCATTTAAGGCTTATTTCATTTTTAAGCTTAGCAAGTTAAATGAACTTGGACATACCTAAGCTAGTGATTTTCTTCAAATGATGTAGCATGGTGTATAGCATGAAGAAGAAATCAATTGCATAATAGACAAAGCTCATAAAGCAGAAAATGCAGTCTAAATGCAATGCATGAACAGATTCCCAAACTCCCCTCAACAAATGAATCAATTTTAAGCTCAAATCTGGTTAAAAATGAGTTATTATCAAGATTAGGCATAAAGAAGACCACATGAACTCAATAACAAACGGAAAAACATAATGAGGAGAAGAAGTCGAAACGCAAAGCTGGATGGCTATAGAGCATAGAAAAGATAGAAGAGACTCACTACGGCTCGGACTCGCTCTTATCTTCCCAAGATGGTGACATAGGAAGTCGACTCTAGATCCCAACTAAGGAGTGCACATGGACCTGTCTACCTGGAGGCCCAATACGCTAGACTTATAAGGCGTGAGGGAACTCAACCTAGAGAGAAGAGAGAACACTAATCACGCATGATAGCAACCTAAAGCACAAGATAAGAGGTCAATGCAAGGCATGCGAGAAGTCTAAGTGAGTGAACTCAACTCAAGAAAACAAGCCCAAAGTCACCCGGAAGAAACACAAAGAAAAGAAAAGCTGGAAGAAAACATATAATACATAATATACAAACCAGCTCCCTCCTCACGAAAGGCCGTAAGGGCTCACGACTCAAGCTCACTCCTCAAGGCAACAAATCTGGAGCTATCCAAAGGCTTGGTGAAGATATCGGCTAGCGAAGGTCACTCTCTCTGAATGAAGCGATATCTCCCTTCTCCACATGGTCTCTAAGGAAGTGATATCTAATATCAATGTGCTTGGTCGGGAATGTTGCTTTGGTTTTTAGCAATGCAAATAGCTGAAGTGTTGTCACGAGAAAAGTGGCACACTCTCTATCTCTAACCCATAGTCCGTAAGGTCGATCTCATCGAGCACACTGCTCACGACAATCGGCTGCGACAACATACTCGGCCTCGGTGGGTGTGCAACTCGGATTGCTTCCTAGATGACCAAGAAACAAGAGAAGTGCCAATGAATTGGCAAGTGCGAAGTGCTCTTCCTATCTATCCTCTGACCGACAAAGTCGGCATCGGAAAAGGCTCTAAGAGATAGACAAGAAGAAGAAGAGTACCAAATACCATAATCGGTGGTATACGAAGGTACACGAAAATGCGCTTGACCTTTGGCGGTGAGAGGCGCGAGGAGAAGCTTGAAATCGAGCGCCTGGACACCTGCAAAATGTATGTCCGGCCTCGAAGCGGTGAGGTACAAGAGGGAGCCGATCATGCTCCAAACTCCTTTTGATCGCGAGCTCACCATCCTCATCGGGCTCGAGGACAGTGGTGGTGGCCATAGGAGTCATCACCGGCTTCCCATCGGACATGTCGAAGCGCCTCGGAGGTCACGGGTATATTTGCCTTGATGCAAGAAAGTACCCTCCAGTCCGCTTGATTTGGAAGCCAAGAAAGTAGCTCAACTCGCCCATCATACTCATCTCAAACTCTGTGCTCATCACCTCGTAAAAGCGAGACACAAGCGAATGAGATGAGCCACCAAAATTATATCGTCCACATAAATCGGACAAGAAGAAAATGAGACTCATGGTGTCGATGAGCGAGTTTTGTCTACTATGCCCATTTTGAAGTCATGGTGAGAAGATAAGACTTGAGCCTCTCATACCATGCTCTGGGGGCTGCTTGAGTCCATACAAAGCTTTGGAGAGCTTGTATACATGACTCGGAAACTTGGGGTTCTCGAATCACGAGGTTGTTTGACATAAACCTCTTCCTCAATATAGCCATTGAGGAATGCACTCTTGACATCCATTTGATAGAGCTTGAAGCCACGGGATGCGAGAGAATGCAAGCGGGATCCTAATAGCCTCTAGTCTAGCTACAGGGCAAAGGTCTCCTCAAAGTCAAGACCCTCAACTTTGAGAAAAGCCCTGTGTAACTAGCCTAGCCTTGTTTTGAATGACAACCCCATCCTCACTCTGCTTGTTTTTGAACACCCACTTGGTCCCAATGACATTATGACGGATGGGGCTCGACAAGCTGCCATACCTTGTTCCTCTCAAAGTTCTCAAGTTCCTCATGCATAGCATTAATCCACGATTCATCGGATAATGCATGAGAAACATCTTCGGCTCAGGAGGCAACGAAGGCGAGTGGAGGCGGCCGGACAAACTGATTTTGAGCGAGTGGCGGCTCAAGCAGATCACCAATGATCGATCGGTGGATGAGCTTTCGGATATGACGGGAGGACCGAAGCGTAGTGGCCTCTACCTCATGCACGTAAGAGGTAGGAGCGAGCCACTCATTTGAAGGAGAGTCGGAAGGCAAAGGTGGTCACTCGAGGTGCGTAAATGGAAGCAGGAGGCACCTCGGTATAGAGGCTGGATCGGTGGAACACCATCATCTCCATCATCCTCATCTTCTACAAAGATGGTCTCGGAGGGATAAGAAGAGCACAAATATCGAGGTCTAGCTCTGGCTAGCCTCATCAAAGGTCACATCACGGTCTCTATGATCCTATGCGCATCAACACTCCGGACCCTATAGCTACGAGAAGAAGTCGAGTAACCTAGAAAGATACCATCGGAAGAGCGAGACTCAAACTTATCTAGGTTACGGACTTTAAGATAAAACACTTGCAACCAAAACGCGAAAATGAGACACACTGGGCTTTCGCCCATACCTCAACTCATAAGAAGTGCGATGCAAATGTGCTCTCAAAACACGCGATTAGAAACATGGCAAGCGGTAGCTATAGCCTCACCCAAAACTTCCTAGAGTCTTGTGCTCGTCTAGCATCGTCTGGCCATCTCAACGAGGTCCTGTTCTTCCTTTCCACTCGCCATTCTGTTGAGGCGTAGGGAGAGAGAAGCGATGCTCTAAACCGGACTCCACACAAAAACTCTCAAAGTAGGAATTCTTGAACTCCGTGCCATTATCACTGCGTATAGCTCGTAATGCACCGGGAGCTCAATAGACAACCTCTTGATCAAACCCTGAAGTGAGAAAAAGTCTCATCCTTGAGGCCATGAAGAATACCCAAGAGAATCTAGAAAAATCATCAACGATGACAAGAACATACCACTTCCCTCCTGCGATGTTGCACTCTATTTGGACCAACGGTGTCCATATGTAAAAGCTGTCACGGTGCATCAGTCATCACTACGTGATGGAGGATGAGAAGCGATAACCATCTTGCCATGTCGGCAAGGAGAGCAAACTAAGTCTTTGACCATCTTGAGTTTGGGCAAACCCGAATGAGATCGTGGTCGCTAACTCGGGTCAAATGATCAAAACCAATGTGACCAAGTCTCCTATGCGAGAAGGAGAGATCACGGGACTCGAAGCAATCAAACATCGAAGAGAGTCTCGGAAAAGCGAGAAAAATCAGCACGAAAGACTCTCCCAAATCTAGAAATCCATAAACTAACCCTCCGATGAATCAAGGATTCTACGGGCATTACTCTTGAAGCTTACCTCGAAAGAGTCATCGATAAGTGAGAAGCAGAGAAGCAGATTGTATTGCGACTTACTTACTAAGGCAACATCTTTAAGAATGAAATTTTGGTTAATGCGGATGGTACCTTTAGCAATGACTCTACTCAAGATGCATCCCCAAAAGTGATTAACTCATCAGGGGCTCGGACTAGGGAAGAGAACCAACGAGAATCTCGGTCATATGGCGAGAACAACCGAGTCAACAATCCAAACATCGCCCTTCCCATCCAACGAACTGATCAAGACACAAGAGAAAGATGACTCGATCTTGGAATAGAGTGAAGACTTAGGGACCCAATCTTGAACCATCGACACCTCAGTACCGACCACGAAGAAGGCGGACTCGAGTGTCTCTCTGACGCTCAACTCTCACACGATCGGAGCAACTCGGTAGATAATCTAGGAGTCAAAGCTGGGTTGCACGCAGTGGTGCAAAAGCCGGACCATCCCGATGAAGGTTGCTGGATCTCCTATCGAGAAAACACCTCACGTCGATATCTACCTCGATGGGAAAAGCGAGGAATATCAAGAGGGCGGCGGAAAAGACCGACTACTGAACAGCTCGGGACTAAAACTCGAAGAACTAGCATGAAAACCAAGTCCTAGATCTTGCCCAAAAACAGCGACTCTCTAACTTGTCTAGAAGCAGTGTGTGTCTTAGGAGCACTCAAAGTGCGGGATGACCTGAATACCCCTAAGAGCGACAACACGCTCACCGAGTGATCTTGGCGCGCTGAGCGTAAATCTACTAGGTGACCATCCTTCTTACGGAAGGTGCATGTGTACCGCCTTGCTAGAGGCGAAGCAATAGGAGTAACACCCTTACAGTGTCGAAGTCCTATGGACAACCCAGTGAGACCTAAACACGGTGGTACTCACTCAGGAGCTACCACAATCTCACCACTCTTGGAGCCGCACTATGGTGGGAGGATGCGCCGGCGTGCTCAAGGGATCAAATCCTAGACCTTGATTGAATCTACTAATCTTGGATTGGTCTAGAATAAGATTGAGCTTCTTCTTGCCTCCAACAAACTTCTCGAGAGTGCTCATAAGATTGGCAATCTCGGAAGAAAGAAGCACAAGAAGAACAGGGGAAGGAGAGGAAGAAGAACCGGAAAGATGAGCTCTCTCGACGTGCATTTTCTCCTCGGCCGGTGCCTCAATCTTGAGGGCCTTACAAGAAAGCGCAAGGAGCATCTCTAATTCTATGGGCTTGGTCTTCTAATTTCTTCCTAAGCTCGACATGGATTTTATCCAAGTCCCCACAATCTCAAGACATCATAAGCAATATTTTTGTGACTTATCTAGTAAGTCCTTAGCAAGTTTAGCACACTTGACATTCGAGGTTTCATTGTCAAGTTTTAATTGCTTCTGACCCTCACATGAGCCGACTGGGTCCTTAGAAGCATGTGATTCAAGTTCATTGTTTCTGTAAAGCTTCCTAAGGTGTTCGCTCATGGCATCAATTTGGCAAGCAATTTAGGGCAATTAGAGCATGATGGAGTGGAGTGAGCATGAAGAAAACTAGCCTCATCGGGAATAGCATCAACGAGAACTAGTGCTAGCATTCTTCAACCTAAGACCATCAAGTTCAACAAGCACACTATCATGTATGGTCCTTAGGTTCTCCAACTCCACAAGAATAGCATCACACAAGAGCAATCATCGGTGACTCGGGAGGAGAAGATCTAAGTGAAGCTAACTCCCGAGTCAAGGTACCTACTTCCTTCTCAAGCTCAGTACACCTAGCTCTAGCTCTAGCATGAAATTTTCCTAATTTGCAAAGCTTCGTTGAGTGGTCATAGGAGGGTACCTCGTCCAGTCATTGTAGAGCTCGAAGTCGCGATGTCGTTGGTGTCGGCCATGGAGCACATGCCGGAGAAGTCGTCGCCGCCTTTCTTCTCTTGCGGATCATCCTCGCCTCGTCGCTCCATGTCTCCGTGTCGGAGAGGTTGATGTCGTCAAGCGCGGCAAGGACGCGGTGGAAGAGCTTCTTGTTCTTGGAGAAGTTGCGGTACTTCTTCTCGTCGCGGTTCACGAACTGGAGGCTTCTTGTTGCGGTTCTTGTCGGTGTAGTCGTTCTTGCCCGAACCGCCAGCGTCATTCTTGCCCTTCTCGACTTGGGATAGTTCGCCGAATGTGGTTGGGGCCACCACACTCGAGCGGTGATCATGCCACCTCTCTTCCTCTCTCTCACCCTCTTGTATGCATGAGAAAACTTGCGGCGAGAAGAGCAAGCTCATTTCTCGAAATTTTTCCAGCATTGGTCATCGCTAGCTCGCAAAGGGCGGAAGAGAGAAACCAATAGAAGGATCGGAAGAAGAAGATCCAATGGGATCGGTGATCAAAGCCATCGATGAGATTTCGTCTTTCGAGAGACGACATCGATCTCATGAGTCTTTAGGCGGGAATAAAGCCCGTCAAGAGTCAGAGTCGATAAGTCGGTAGTGTCCTTGATGGTGGTCACCTTCATCTCCCAAACCCGAAGGTCGAGTGCGGTCAAGAAATGCCGAGCATTGTCCAAGTCGGGGTATATACAACCAAGCGCCGGAGGTCGCTCAAAATCTTTGTAAACCGACCAAAACACTCGTCGAGACTCTCACCGGTAGCGTTGATCAAACTTGTTGTACTCGCGCTTGAACTAGTCTGCCTCACGAGTCTTGATTTGAGTAGAGCCCTCATGGTAAGCATCGAGGTTACCCAAATCTCGTGAGCGGAGCGAAGGTGAGAAATCTATCATACTCACCGCGGCTAAGACCTCGTATGAGAATGTTCCTTGCCTTAGCATTCGCCTCAACGTCAACCATATTGATGGCGTGACATTTTCATCGCCAGGAACCTCATACGGAGTTTCACCTTCGCCATATCAGGTAGCCCCGGCGATGATGTATGACTCCATCAGGGACTTCCAAAAGGAAAATCAACTCCATTAAAGATTGGAGGCTTGGTGGAATATTTGTCAAATCGCCATGGCTCTTGAGACCGGTCAAGATCTATGGAAGAGCAAAACCGGCTCGATACCAATTGAAGGACCGAAATGGCGAGCAGAGGGGGTGAATGGTCGCAAATAAAAATTCCCCAAAATACTCCAACAAAAACCTCGACAAGATCGCTCAAAAGGAATTGTGAAAAACCAAAAAACTAGACAACTATGTGTACCCCAAGCTTGCATGGATAAGTACCATAAAATATGTGGGGATTTTGAGTCACAATCCTGGTTGTCTAGTGTCCAAGATAAAGAGGAATCAATTCAAACTCTTGCTTTTAGAAAGGACATCAATTCAAATCACAAAAGTCACTTTCAGAAAAGCAAAGCAGAATTCCCAGAACTTGTCCTCAATTTGCACAGGAGGTTGGTGGGTTTCTGTAGCTCACAAAATTTTGAGACTTCTTTTCTCCTGTGAGCATCAGAGTCTTGAAGAACTCCACCAAATTTCTCCTCAAAAAGCCTTACAGAAAAAACACGAAAAATCGAAGAACACAGTCTGGTCAAGAACTTCGAGCAGAACGTTTGGGGCTCAGTTTTCACCTCATGGCGCCCAAACGGTACAACAAGTGAACTCAAAATTTTCTGCAAGCCGATATCAGAGTCCCGCACCTCCTCCAACAAGAATCACTCAAAAAGGATTTTGTTATATTTTTACAAAAATCAAACACTGACTGCTGCGTGAAGAACAAGTTCAGAACAAAGTTGGAACTTGAAAGAAAAGATGTTCTCTACTCAATCCAAGAGTGCAAAGAGATGTAAAACCATATGAACACACTCAAAACATCCAAGAACAGCAGCATTTAGAAGGTGGGGAGGCAAATCCAAATTACTTGAAAGTAAATTGCGGGAATGTAATTGCGGGAAAGTAAATGCTGAATTTAAATTGCGTAAAGTAAAGACATAATGTAAATCATAAAATAAATTCAGAGGTGGATGAATAAAACTTTCATTTCTGGAAGGGAGGTTACAAAGCCTCACATTCATGTGGGCAAAGCTCAAATGAGCATCAAAACCTCAACACCTTCAAAGAGGAGGCTACCCTCCACCCCTATTTATACTACTCTTGGGCCACCTACCACCCTTGGATGAGTCCCTCAACCTAGAGCACTCATCTAAGGGCTAGGATTAACCCACACACACAGCCATGCAAGGGCTAACCCAAAACCCACACACATACTGGGTTTTCTTGCAGTTTTCAAAGCATACTACCTAGACCGCTAACCTATCAACTAGACCTCAATCAAGACGGCCCTCATTGATCCACGCGGCATCTAGCTAGCATCAACTCCTTTCCTTGTCTTCTTGACTTGCCGGACTCGTCTCCGATCATCTTCCCGGCGATCTCCCAACCGTGCGGACCTCCGCGCGCCTCGCCTAGTCCCGGTCATCCTTCGCCTCACCATGACCTAGCACCGTCGTCCTGCAACCATCAAAGACAAGGAAACTCCACATAGCAATGCCCACAAAGATGTGCAATAAACCATGCAACTCATCACTCACTGCGTCCATCGGCCAGTCTTGCCCTCTGGCGAAACAACTCAAATTGCTTCATTTTGAAAATCAATCCAAATCAAACTCAAACTTGAGCACACCTTACTCAAATAAAGTCAAATACTCATCACAAACATGGATGGACCTCCACATGGTCCTTCATATTTCAAAAATGGCGGGAAAAATATCAGTGGTGGTTCTATCCTCGAACCGCCACTGATAATTAATTATCAGTGGCGGTTCAAGGATAGAACCGCCGCGATAACTAAATACATTATCAGTGGCGGTTGGAGGCTAGAACCGTCACTGATAACTAGGTTATCAGTGGCGGTGCTATCCTCCAACCGCCACTGATTCTATTGGATTATCCGTGGCGGTTCTATCCTCGAACCGCCACTGATAATGAATTATCAGTGGCGGTTCGAGGATAGAACCGCCACAGATAATGTTATCAGTGGCGGTTCTAGTTAAAAACCGCCACTAATAATATTGCCTATAAATAGGTGGTCGATGCAAGACTTGGTCTTCTTCTTCCGAGAGCAAACCAAAACTTCTAAATTTGATTTCGTTTTCTCCAATTCTTGTGCTTGTACTTCCTCTAGTTGTTCCTTGGTGAGTTATTTTTTCTCCTCTCTTGATTTGTGTTAATCTTGTTGCAATTTAATTTTTAAACCAAGTTTAATTAGGATTTATATGTAGATGAGATGAAAAGTTTAGATTTTGTTTATTTTTATTTAGCTACCATTTTGTAGTTGATGAATTTATTTCCTAGCTAGGTTCATTAGATGATGTTGTGTTCCTTTTATAGATGATGAATTATGATTAAGCATATATTTAATATTAATTGCATTTTAAGTTAATTTGATACATGATGAATTTATTATCTAGCTCCTTTAGATGATAAGTAATTAGATTGGTTTTTTAATTACTATTAATTGGGTTCTATTAGTGTACGAACATATACATCTTGCATATATATGAATTTATTATCTAGCTCTTTTAGATGATAAGTAATTAGATTAGTTTTTTAATTACTATTAATTTAGTTCCATTAGTGTACGGACATATACATCTTGCATATAATAAATTTATTTAATTAAGATTATTGGGTATTAATATAAATGAAATTTTAGTTAATTTGGTAGGTGGGTGCTCATCATTTTTAGATGATGAATTTATTATCTAGCTTCTTTACTGGAAAAGTATTGATTAGTTTTTAATTACTATTAATTTGGTTCCATTAGTGCGGACATATATTAAATTTATTTAATTAAGATTATTGGATATTAATATACATGAAATTTTAGCTAATTTGGTAGGTGGATGCTCATCATTTTTAGATGATGAATTTATTATCTAGCTCATTTAGATGATAAGTAATTAGATTAGTTTTTAATCAATTTTTATATGTTAATTAATTTTAGATGGATAGGAGATGGATGTACAATGCGAACTGAATTCAGTAGAGATTACATCGATGGGGTATCTGCTTTTCTAAGAGCGATGAGGAGAACAAGTTGCACAAGAAGGCGGAGTACATACATTGTCCATGCATTGATTGCAAGAATGAGAAAATGTTTTGGACAAAGAGCACATCCACTTGCACTTGATTGAAGAGGTTTTGTACTTGGCTATACACGTTGGACAAGTCACGGTGAAGAGGAAAACATACATGAAGGTGATAACGTATTGGATGATGGAGAAGGCATTATGGCGGTGACATCGTTATGGATCGATGAGGATAGGTTGGACATTGATGGCGATAATAATCTTGCTCGGATGTTGCGCGATGCGAAGGGAACTACACTAGTCGAGAGAGTTTAATCAATTCAAGGGTTTGTTGGGCGACTCGGACACACCTTTGTTCCGGGTTGCAAGGAGGATACACAAAGTTGCACACCGTGCTTTCACTTCTAAAATTGAAGGCAAGCAATGGTTGGTCAGATAAAAGTTTCACGGCGCTATTACAACTCTTAGCGGACATGCTTCCGGATGGAAGCGTATTGCCGATAACCACTTATTTAGCTAAGAAGGTTGTATGTCCATTGGGATTGGAAGTAGAAAGAATACATGCATGTCCAAGCGATTGTATACTCTATCGCAAAGAGTATCTGAGACATGCATGTATGTCCGGTGTGCAAATCATCACGATACAAGCGTAAAGGCCATGACAGCGAGGGCACCGTGGTGAAGAAAGGGGCTCCCGCTAAAGTGGTGTGGTATTTACCGGTAATACCTCGGTTGAAGCGTTTATTTGGAAACAAAAAGCATGCCCAACTGATGCGATGGCACTCAGAAGAGCGTAGAAAGGATGGAAAGCTGAGACACCCTGCTGATTCTACCCAGTGGAGAACCATCGATAGGCTCTTTAGGATGGACTTCGGGAATGAACCGAGGAATGTAAGGTTTGGGTTGAGTACGGATGGAATGAATCCTTTCGGTAACATGAGTAGTATTCATAGCACTTGGCCCGTAACTCTCTGTATCTACAACCTTCCTCCTTGGTTGTGTATGAAACGAAAGTACATTATGATGTCATTTGCTTATCCAAGGGCCGAGACAACTGGCAATGATATTGATGTATACCTACAACCATTGGTGGAAGATCTTGTGATCTTGTGGAGCGAAGGTGTGCGGTATGGGATGAGTACAAGCGAGTACTTCATCCTACGGGCATTGTTGTTTTGCACCATCAATGATTTCCCGCCCTTGGTAACCTATCCGGTCGTACTATAAAGGGGCCAAAGCATGCCCCAGTGCATGGATGAAACCGCTAGTGTGTGGCTCAATAAATCGAGGAAAACCGTGTACATGCATCACCGTAGGTTCCTTGCAGAATCACCCCTACCGCAATATGAAAAAACAATTGACGGGACAAAAGAGGATGGTATAGCCCCAAGGCCTCATCGTGGGGAAGAGGTATATGATATGGTTAAGGATATTAATGTCGTACTTGGAAAGGGAGATAGTAATAATACATCGAGTCTCGTCTTGAGAAGACCACATGGAAGAAGAGATCGATATTTTGGAACTTGCCTATTGGAAGGACTTAGAAGTTCGACCTTTGCATAGGCGTCATGCGTGAGAAAAATGTATGTGATAGCTTGATTGGTCTTTTCTTTGAACATTCCTAGCAAAACTAAGGACGGACTAAAGGCACGAAGGGACACGGAAGATATGAAAATCGAGTGAGCTACATCCTCGGGACAGGAAAGGCGACTTTACCTTCCCCGACTTGCTACACTCTTTCGAAGAAAGAGAGAGCGAACTTTGCAAATGCTTGCATGGTGTGAAAGTTCCGTCGGTTACTCATAAGCATCAAGCGGTCTCGATGAAAGATTTGAAGTTAAGCGGCATGAAGTCTCATGATTGTCATGTGATGATGACACAAATGCTTCCTATTGCAATTAGAGGTATTTTGCACGAAAAGGTCAGAGAGGCAATCATGAGGTTGTGTTTCTTCTTCAACACGATTTCACGAAGGTCATCGATCCCATCGGACTTTCGAGCTGCGAGAATGATGTGGTCAAGACACTATGCCACTAGAGATGTATTTCCCTCCATCATTTTTCGATATAATGGTTCATCTCATTGTTCACCTTGTGAATGAGATAAATGTATGTGGCCCGTATTCTGCATCGGATGTACCCGTTCGAAAGGTACATGGGTATCTGAAGAAGTATGTACGCAATCGATCTCGGCCGAGGGTGCATTGTGGAAGGTTATGCAAGCGAGGAGGTTATCGAGTTTTGCGTGGATTACATGGAGGGTGGAACGGTAGGAGTGCTGTATCTCGACATGAGGGTAAATTTGGTGGGAAAGGGACGATTGGAAGAAATCAACAAATTCTTACGATCATGGATTATTGAAAAAGCTCATTTCACGGTTTGCTTGATCGGTTGAGGTGTCCTCGTATATGGACATGCACAAGGATAAGCTACGAGAGGAAAATCATGGACGATCGAGGTTTGGGTAACAAAAGAGCATAACCGTTTGTTCAATCATTGGTTCAAAGAGCATATGGTGGGAAAGAAAGCGAGTGTCATGTTAAGGTGGTGGCAAAGGGCCATCGGTACAATCTTGACATGGCAAGGATCGACATAAATGGATATACCTTTTACGAGATCTCGGGATAGCAAAAGCACTTACCAAAATAGTGGTGTTCGCATAGATGCCTATGACAACACAGGCAGTAAGAAGAGTAGCTTCTATGGGTTCATAGAAGAGATTTGGGAGCTCGACTACTGTATTTTTAAGATCCCAATGTTTCGGTGTTGTTGGGTACAACTCCCAAAGGGTGTCAAGGTGGACAAATGCGGCTTCACTACTTTGGACATCGAACATGTCGGATCTGAGATGAACCATTCGTACTTGCGAAGCAAGTAGCACAAGTCTTCTATGTAATCGACCGCGGATAAGAAGCGCCATGTAGTTCTTGAGGGGAAAGAAGGATCGTCGGAGTTGAGAATGTCGTGGATGAGGAAGAGTACAACCAGTTTGATGAGTTGCCTCCTTTCGTAGATGGCAACATCAGGCTCGAGGAAGAAACCACTCAGGAAGCTACCTATCATCGCGACGATCATGAAGAAGGGCAAATTGTGAAAGAAAATAATTAGCTATATCGAGTAATGGCAAAATATCGAGGCGGAGCCGGCTCCTGGCGAGGCGGCGCCTTCCGGATCGCCGGCGATGACCGGGCCGCACAAGTCTTCTTCTATGTAATCAACCCTAATGATGACCATTTGTTGAAGATAATCTTGTGCATGGTAGTTTAAAGTCTTTTCGGTTTTGTTTCCTAGCTATGTGCTAGTTTTTATGGTCTTTGAGTCAGTTTTGGACTTTGCTAGTTTTGATGATTGTTTCAGTGTCTGAAGAGTACTTGTTTGTTTTGCTGGATGACAAAATAGTGTTCTATCCGGTTGAAAGTTTGGAGAGTTTGTTGAGTCCATCGGTGAAAGGAGTCAGGATTCTTTCACAGAAGCGCTTATGTATTTGCTTTACAAGTATTAGACAAAATCGAAAATTTGTAATTGCGCGACACCAAAACTAGGTCTTGAACTCAGCATTGCTATTCGACAATACATCGTATAAGATTCGAAACAAATTTCAGAGTATAGAGGCACATCAGTGGCGGTTCTTCAAAAGAACCGCCACTGATAACATTATCTGTGGCGGTTCGTATAAAGAACCGCCACTGATACAGTTATCTGTGGCGGTTCAAATAAAGAACCGCCACAGATAATATATTATCGATGGCGGTTCTTAAAAGAACGCCAGCGATCTGATTATCTATGGCGGTTCGTATAAAGAACCGCCACAGATAATATATTATCGATGGCGGTTCTTAAAAAGAAGCGCCGCGTCTGATTATGTGTGGCGGTTCGTATAAAGAACGCTACGGATAATATATGTATCGTGGTGGTTCGTAAAGAACCGCCAGCGATAAATATCGTGGCGGTTCGTATAAAGAACCGCCACAGATGCTATATCGATGCGATTCTTTTAGAACCGCCATCGATAATGCCCGTCTATAAATAATAGATACCGCCGCTTCTAACTCACCTAAACCCTTAAACTCCGCCCTTCTCCGCGCGCAAACCCTTAAACTCCGCGCTCGGCGCCTTCCCGCCGGCGCCCTCGCCCCGCGCCGCGCGCCGTCGCGTCCTCGACGCCGCGCCCCGCGGCAGCGCCGCCCTCCCGGCAACGCCGCCCGTCAGCGCCCTCGCCAGCGACGACGCGCGCGCCCTTGCGCCGCCCGCGCGCCTTGCGGCGCCCCAGCGTAAGTGCACAAATAGTAGCTATCACGGTTGGTGAAATGTATGCTTGATGTCGTGCTCACTGCTGAAAATGTCAAAACATAATGTAAAATAAATGAATTTGTCTATCGTGTTTCCATTGAGAAGTAGAAAAATATGATAATTGATTAATTTGTAGTTGTGTAATATATATGATTAATATATAGTTGCATACCGTGATTATCGATATCTCCAGAGTAGACCCCGGCATGATACTTTTTATCTATAGTATGTTTGGATACAATAATAGCTTTATTCAAAAAAGTATTAGAACCACATTTAATGTGTAATACAAGAATAGTACTGATTTGCGAGGAATTAAGCCGAATTGTAAATGTTTGAAAATAAATTTGGGAAGAAAAATCGATGTCGAGACAATTTATGCTCTTTACGAAGCGATTGTATCGATATAATCTGCAAATTCCTTTGATAAACATTTCTCAATATTGAGCAAGCGGTGTAATGTAACCATAGAAGAAAACTTTTGACAAATGGTCAAGAGAAAAATAGTATGCTAATTAGTATATCACCTAATATGATTGCAGTCTCATATGGTAGGATGCCCCATTTTCTTTATGTACTTACGATTCCGCCGTCTTGCTTCACGAATCAGAACCAAGAACAGATTGTGACAGTTTGAAATGATTGCAACATCCGATTAGGCTAGGCTAACTATGGAAAACTTGATTTCCAAAAATTTGACAATGGGAAAATAATGACCACCCGGGGTTTTAGGGGACTGGGAGTAAAGGATCTGCATAGGTTTGGTCGGGCAATCCGCATACGTTGGCTTTAGTTCAAAGCAGAATGCATTATTTGATGGTATCTCATGCATAGCCACGTAATATGAGTCCTATCTTGCTAGTAGTTGTGGAGTTCCTTACGGAATTTATGTGTATATGGCATCTTATAAAGAAATTTCTTATGGTATTCATTTTAGTTCTTATGCTTTCATTTAGATGTATTAATATTCATTTAGCCAAAGATTTTGGGTGATAATGTTATCATTTGCAAAGTGAGCTAAGTGTGGGCTTTTATGTATCACTCCTTTTGAGAACATAATAATAGGAAGTTACTTACAATTAAAAGTGATATATGGCAAGTCTGAAATCGAGTATTGGATCACTCTATTATCATCTTGTGATGTCTCTTTTGACTACTACCTAATTTTACTTCACACCACGATGTTTAATCATGTGTTGTTTCTAGATTCTTGAACATCATTGTCTAATCATTTCCTAAGACTTTTATAACTATCTTTGTGAAACTCTATTCTGTTTGTGGTTGGGTATACACTTAATGAATGGTTAAAATCATTTATACTTATTAGACAGAACACATTACTTCATTATTCGCTTCTACCATATTTTAGGCCTAGCTAAGAATGCTATGGATCATCTTCCACTTGTTGCATCTGCATGCTTTGTTCGTAGTCATCCACTTGCCCTACATGTTTTCATCTTCCACTTGTCCTACATGTTTTATTTAGATTGAGTTTCATTAATGCAAACCATGGGCGTTGCAAGGTGTATGTGTGTAGCATTTTAGTGCTCCTTTGTATGCACCATAGCTACATATTGGGTCCACAAAATTTACAACCAATCAAAGCACTAGTTCAAGAGTTAATGCTTGCTTAATTAGTTTTGTTACGAGCTAATTAAGTATCTTGCTCTTGCAAAATCATTTTCATCTTAGCAACACACAATATTACACAGGGACGGTACATACATACTTTGAAATTCCATGAGATGATTACTGTAATAATTGCGAAAATTATGTTTGGGTTGAGCTGTAGTTCTAATGGAGCAGAAACCGATCCTATAGTGGAGGAGAGCCCGGCGGTACCTTACCCTCCACCCAACCACCGAAGGTGCCGAGGCCTCCACCGCATTGTTGCGGATGATGCTCCTGTTGCAAGGCAGGGACGAGGAAAACTAAAAGCTGAAGGCGGTACACCATCTCGGAGGTCTTAGATCTTTGGGGCCCTGTTGCAGAAAATCGTGACAAAATCTGAGTCAACATGCGGGTACATCGTAAGGGATAAAGTGCCAATCACCTATTCGGATTGGCATAAAGTGCCCCGAGCCACCAAAGAGGATCGTGGGCGAGCTCAAAGAAACCTTGAATTCCCGAAGGGCCGAAGATCTTGTGCGTCGCGACGCATTGATGACCATGGATGCGGCGTGGAGAAACTTCAAGGCGGTGAACACAAATTATGTGAAGCAAAACCGGTCGACCATCGGAGAGTACCCAAGATTGGAGCCATATTGGGATGAGTTTGTGGCGATGAAGCAATCGAAGCGACAAGGAAGTCGGTGAGGACCACATTAGCATCGCAAGAAGGAATACTCACCCCACAGATTTGGCACGAGTGGGTGCGGGTAAAATTGCTCAATGGGAGAGGCAAGAATTAGAAGCGGTCAATTGGTGGCACAAGTCCCTTGATCGGACTACGGACCGAGTGAAGCACTACGTGCTAGCGAGGCGAATATGTTGTCTCTTGGGGTTTATCATTCAAGAGCGGTGAAGGCGAAGCAATGGCGCAAGCGAGTTCACGAGTTTCACGCCCGATCCACCCAGGATCTTTTCACCCAGACGGGGAGAAAGGCGAGCTAACAACGACCCTAGGAAACAAAGAGCACCACAGTGGACACGGCGTCGGGTCAAGGTTCCATGGAGGAGTGGATTCCACGAGCACGGAGACTCTTATAGGAGTCGGAAGAGAGCTAAAGATGGCGGGAGAAGGAAATGGAAATGATGAAGGAAAGGGTTCGCGAGAAATACAAGGCACCATTGAAGAACAAGTTGAGCGACAAGTACAACAAGCCTTGAGTCGATCCACAGCCCACAACGTTTTCTCGATCCTACAGTCGTCGCGGCGATTGCGCGTCCACGCCATTGGCGGCGGACAACAACCATTATCACGTGGGCGACATACGGGACCCCACACCTGTCACTCAACGTGCCGTGATGAACATATTTATGCAGCCGCTCTGGGGTAGTCTATCCGTGCCAAGAAGGGTGTCTGCACAATACCCGATAGCGCGAGGTTATGCAAAGGTCAAGTGGACACGGTATTTGCACGATTCTTTGAGATCGGATGGAAAAACCCACCAATGATGAGATAACTACTCTAGGAAGTGCCGTCCACTCATTCATCCAATGGCGCAAGCGTGACATCGTCTTGGACCATGCAGTGCCATCCTCTCTGCGATACAATCCTCGCATCCGTCACCAAAGACACGAGAGTGAAGCGGGAAGAAGCAAAATGAGGTAGAAAAGAAATGCATTGAGGACCCCATCAAGATGGCCTTTGTTAGTACTCAAAGCGAAACCTATAACACTGGTACTTCAAATGACAAACCTACAACCTCTCGATCCCAAAAATTGGCACATTAGACAAGTCAGTATCGGCCCGGATCGAGCGAGGCGAGGACCGAGTATGATGTCGTGCGACAAAAAGTAAGAGCAAAGCGAAGTCGATGACCAAGATGATCAACAAAGATTGAAATTGAGGTAGGGAAGCCCTTGGTCACCGCTTGAAGTTAAAAAGTCTAACACCCATGATGCGGCGATTACATGCATGGTACTTAGATCGATCCAACCAAGGCGTACTCCCAAAGATGATCAACGCAATTTTCCGTGAGAACATTTTCACCATGAGGGCCATGGCTACTTCTTAATAGAATTCGATAACTTGCACAACTTGTTCTATCACGGCGCCCTCGACATATCTTTTTGAGATCTTTGGTCACTGTAAGTGTCTAATATATTAATCTTGGCCTACATTCACGTAATACCGATAAATTTCATGTCTAACTAATTCGTTATATAGATACGAGATGATTGAAGTACGAAGAACCAAGGGGCCAGTGGGATTCCTCGACCAGGAGCGGTTTGCCAACATGAAATCAAAAGAGTACCAAAGGAGGTCGAGGAGTGCGTATATAAAGTTTTGATTAAACTACAAGACAAGGAGTTTATACTTTTGCCATACAATTTTAAGTAAGTTGCTCACTAGCTAGTTAAATTACTCGTTTATTTAGTTATTTACTCGATGTAAGGACTAATGAGTGGCATCATGCATGTGTATGTAGCTTCCATTGGATTCTCGTAATAATTCATCCAGAAAAGAGCAAGATGCTGATCATGGATCCACTAGATAAACCTAAAAAAGACTTTGAAGAGATGACACATTTAGTGAATGAGGCGTTCAAAAGATATTGTCGGAAGAGCTCGAGATACCGCCCATACCACAAATCCCTTACAATCCGTCGAAGTTTCAGATGCATACGAAAGGAATACTCTTATATCATATTTCATAGTAAATAGCTCCTTCGACGACATCTTAGTTCATTCGATTTTTGCGAGTGTGTCAAGCGGTAGAAAGGAACAAATTTATGTGGGTACTTATGTGTGCGGTACATGCGCGAAATCTTATCATGCACAATAAAAGACAATGATGTAGAGTCGGTCATGCGACATGACACATTGATTCACACCACTCAATTTCTATATTCTCTCTTAATTTTGTTTTTATACTTACAGCGCCTCAAGTTGTCTACGGTAGGACTGCTTCCTTACCAAATCCAAGGCATTGGGGCGGCTCGCCTACTTCATCATGAAGGAAATAATCAACAAAATGGCGAGTTTTATGGCGAAGACAACAACGATCCGATCATCCATACTATTATCCCAAATCACATGTCTTCAACCTCAGAAGACCCGTAGGCTTCTAGTTTACCTCCACTAGTTTAGGCTTTTTACTTCAATTCTGTTTCATTACAAAGTGTAAATAACTCTTTGTTCCTTTCAAATGGGAACCCTTCTTTTGCCAATGTCACTTATTTTGTCGGTGGTTGTGGTAATGTAGCATGTACTTTTGTCTTCTTGAGAACACACACACATGCGAGTGACACTTCTAAATATACTTTACGAGTGTAGCATGTACTTTCGTCAATGCCACTTCTTTTCTTAGTGGTTGTGCTAGTGTAGCATGTACTTTACGAGTGAATCATGCTTTTCTTGCTTATCATCTTTGGTTTCTTCTTAGAAATAATTGCTCATTAGGATCAAGTGCTTCACACACAAAAATAAATCTCAAAACCGAATAACTCTAGCATGGAGAAACTCATGGCTCGAAGAACGGAAGGGACGCACTCTTGATGGGCTTAGTGTCATGGTCATCGATGAAGATAAACATCATGCAAATTTGGCAAGGTCTATGCTCGTAAACTCAACTTTTATGGTAGCGCCATCAATTCCTGCCCGACAATCCATGTCTTGAGAATCATGCACAAGATGTAGGAAGCTCTTAGTCACCGCTTGAAGTTAAAAGTATAACACCCATGATGCAGCGATTACATGCATGGTACATGGATCGATCCAACCAAGGCGTACTCCGAATGATGCGACCAAGGCGTACTCCCGAATGATGCATGGTACACCCATGATGCGGCGATTACATGCATGGCACAAGAATATGGCATTATCTACATGCTATCGCAAATCACGTGTGAAAAGCAATTCGTAAGAACAATATCTTTTATATCTAAGTGGACACATCTTCATGCGTGTCGATGTGCAAATATAATTGCATCTAAGTTTCTTTTAGTCGATTATCCGACAATAAATTAAATGCATGACCTAGGCTACTCCTATCACTATAGCACAACAGTATAAATCAAGAACTAAAATTAGTAAATGGTATGGTGTAAAGTCTCATTATCCCTTGTTCTTGTTTGCAATTATGGATCTTCCATTTTGAAAAGCTATTACAGTATTCTGTTTGTTTGGTGCTATGTCCATTGAAAGACCAAAATTGTTATTTTACCACACATGGTGAGATATTTGTTTGATCGACCTCAAGTGGCTTCTTTTGTTTGTGTAGACAATAGATCGAAATGAAATCAAGGGGTGTGAGGAGATGGACAACCAACACATCCTGCAAGCGAGAAGAGAAGGAAGTCGTGTCATCTGTTGCGACAAGGTATTATCGACCTCTGTGGTCACTGGGATTGGATGCCCATGGCAAAACTCCACACAGAGGTATGTTATGGAAAAACATATTCCTATCTAATTTCTATCTTTGAAGTAAAAGTATAATTTATTACCCTTGATTAGTCCAAATTGTCTTATGTGAAACAATTGAATCATCATCTGTGGCTTGGAAAAGGCAAGTCTACATTGAAGGGATGTACCATGTGATTGCAATTTACAACATTAAGAAAGGAAATTTTGATTGAAGTGAGTGATAACATGAGCAGACATTTTAAGAATATCAACTTGGATAGAAGTCGGTGCTAGTATCCACCTTACATCAATCTGAACAGATAATCGGATCATGAGCGACACCATTCCATGTTAGCACATATGATCCGGACTATAGTCAGGTTATATTGGCTACTTGTTCCATTAGCGATCATTGTCATACCTTAATAAATAGCTTATTTGCGGTGTATATATGGTAATATGTCAAAACTATCATATAAAGGAATGCAATTTTGGGCTGTGTGCTATAAAGCTGTTAGCAAATGCATTACTTTGATTGCTATACAGATAGTTTCTTAATGTTGTAAATTGC
Organism: Otatea glauca; assembly: GCA_036346275.1. NCBI lineage: Eukaryota > Viridiplantae > Streptophyta > Magnoliopsida > Poales > Poaceae > Otatea > Otatea glauca. The sequence continues at coordinate 7,197,183 of CM070733.1, read as the reverse complement.
AATCACAGTAGTTTCTTAATGTTGTAAATATCTAGACCTTCCATTTTTAGAGTGGGTTGATCATTTCTTTGGTTTATTACAGCACCCACAAAGTTAGCTTTGGTTCTTTTTTGACATGAAGATGGTGATTTCTTTTCTTTTAGACCTCGATGATTTGCCTAAAGAATTTGGGAAGCTAGTTTTAATTGACCCCTTATACTCTGGATATATTATTTTCATCCATTTGGTCATTGATTATTTATTGTTTCTTTCTATAAATTGAACTTCTATCAGTACCCTTTTTACGAGTATCTCCTTTTCTTAGCGATGGGTTGATTTCATTTTGGCGGTGCACATGGAAGAGTTGAGTGGTTTCAGTTCCTTGAAGTTGCCAAAGAGTTGTATAAAACCTTCAAGTGATTAGTAAGTAGATAGAATCTTAACTATTTTGTGTTATCTCCAAGTCTTCTATGCCCGACATCCAGTTTTATCTCTCTTGTATGTGCAGTTTTATAAAATGATTATGCTAATAAATCTTACATTTGAACTAGTGATGTCAATGAAACAACAATGTACATAAATCTTGGCATGGCTAGTTACTGAGGCTAGCCACAAATGCCATTTTTATTTTCGTGTGTGGGATTATCAGCGGCGGTTTTAGCAAAAACCTCTTGACGTAATATCGATGGCGGTTCTATCAAAAAACCGCCAGCGATAATAGTCCTATCGATGGCGATTTTATATACAACCGCGCGATAGTTTTATCGATGCGATTCGAGCCAAAACCGCCACTAATCATCCAAGTATCGATGGCGGTTTTGGGATAGAACCGCCATCGATATTTGATATCGATGGCGGTTCTATTAAAAACCGCCAGCGATAGGACTATTATTAGTGGCGGTTTTGGCTCGAACCGCCATCGATACCGAATATCGATGGTGTTCTAGCCAAAAACCGCCACAGATAGTATTATTTGTGGCGGTTCTAGAACCGCCACTAATAATCCTCGATTATCAGTGGCACTAAATCTGTGACGGTTCAAAAACCGCTACTGATGGCAGTTATGAACCGCCACTGATGGCCTTTTTCAAGGTAGTGATCAGCGCTTCAGGGTTCATCACAATTTGCATGTATTCCTCCCACATTGTGCTTTCCACGATCTTGCATAGGACCCACACGTAGTTGGTGGAACCTTGCACGACTCTGGCATACACTGCCTCGATGACGAGCTTCTTTCGAGCAGTCTCCTGATTGAATGCGCTTCTCACGCACGTACGGAGGTTTGTCAGACTCATCTCCGTTAGACCCGGAGCCTTGATCATCTTCCTTTCGTAGTTCGAAAGGTCCGCCCCATATGGACCCTCTCGAACAACGCCGTCACCATAAAACACGGACAAATCTAGAATTTCTGCCATTTAGTACCTAACATAGTGAAAGGCACAAGCACACGTATTAGGTACCAACGTAATACTACAGAAATTTCGTTAAAACAAACAAATATTCCATTAATATCATACAAATGCTACACTAAATATTAAACTGTTCATACCGCAATTTTATTAATTATCCAACAAATTTTACACCTGACAGTGTTATCATTGTACTACTTACTACTGCTGTCATTTCAAGCACGGCTCATTGCACTGAATTTACCATTTCTTCGGCTACTCCAACTACTAATATCGTCATTTTGTGTACTACTAGTTATTCTAATATTGTACTACTGCCACAAATATTGTCATAATATTATACTAATATTGCCCAAGTTATACACAAATCGCAATAATTGTATTAATCCCACAAATATTGCCGTAATATTAGACTAACATTATTGAAGTGTTCCATATATCGCCGTAATATTACACTAATTTTCAACTAATAAAAGGACCACATTATTGTCATTCTAAAAAATCCATAATTGTATGACAGCAATATGGCTATAGAGTTATTTTGCGGGCCAATGCGCTATTATACTCCAATTCCTTCAACTAAACCCGTCCATGTAATTATACTAATAACATCATTTTGTATACTGCAAATGGCTCTAATGTTGTACCAATTATACTACTACTATAATAACAAAATACTAATCTTTATGACAATTTCGAACTAACCTTCCTGAAGTTCTTCTAGAGATTAAATGTCCCAAGAGATGTATGATGAACCAATGTTCCAGACTACCTGTAACAAAAAGATCCCTCGTCAAATGATCGAAAATAAAAACTCCAACAAAACTAATACAAAGTATGAATATCATAAAATTCTTCCAGAAACGCTTCCGAATTTCCTTTTCCACCTCGCTTTCCTCTCTATTTTCCCCTTCTCTTCACTTCTCTCCGCTGCCTCTCGGTTAGCAGCGCTCGCACTGCCTCGCTCTTCCTCTGCTTTCTTCCTCTAATGCATAAGGCAGATCATCGCAATAGAGCTGCAATTTATAGCACCTCCCTGCGCACATGCACCGAAGAAACAGCAATTGGTCATTGCTTTCGGCGTATGACAAGACATAACGATTCCAATTAAGCAGTTTTTTTCGTAGATTGCTGGCAAATTTGTACTGCGGTCATTGCACTTTTTTTCCCTGCCTGGATCCTCTTTTTTCCTCCACACGTCGCGCCGTCGACCGCCTCCAGCATTTGGCCCGCGCGCCATGGCGTCCTCCTTTGCCACGCGCGCCCTGGAGCGACCGGCACTGCCCCGCTTGCCACGTCAGCCCGCGAAATCCAGTTGTTTCCGCTCTAACGCGACGCGAGAAAATAAAAAAAATAATGTTTTCCGCGTGACAAAAAAAATTCCAAAAAAAAATCAAGTGGTCGCTGACCGTTGGAAAGATGAAAAAAATTAAAAAAATTCATGCGGTCGGTGACACTGGAAAAGACGAAAAAAATAATAATAAAAATTTCACGCGCTGCACGGCCACTTGAATATACTGTTACGGGGCTATTTTTGAAATTGCTTCATGCATAAGACTAATTCCGAAAAAAATACAACCAACGAGATCAAAAAGGTAAAAAGTTCGGGGAGGTAGGGGGCAAGAAGGCAAAGTGGGAGCCGAGCGAGCGTTTCTTGGTTCGAGCTGCCCGGGCGGGAAGGAGCAATGCCCATCGCCACCAATGGCGACTGAATGATGCGGGTGAGCGTACTCTACTGTACCATATTTATTACATCTCCGTGTTTCGCTTGTGGAAAAGAGCAGCTTTGGATTCTTGCATTTATTCCATCCTCCGATGCATTCTGGCCTGCTCCTCTTCACTTTGTTAGAATTAGGTTCAAATTCTCCTCGATTAGATTAGAGATTCCTCGAGCTCTTTATATAGAGGATATAAAACCCTTGAGCCTAACATGTACATGACCACATACAAACCCACACACACATGTAGAATAATACATTTACATGTAACAGCTCCGCTCAAACTCAAGATGGGTCATATGGAGGATCAACCGTATGAAGTTTGGATAAAAGAAAACTATGTTACGCTCTAGTCTGTGCCTCGGTGAAGAAATCAGCAACCTGAAGATGAGAAGGAACATATTGAACAGTAATGGTCTTTTGATGAGCATGAGACCGAGTGAAAGAGGCATCAACACTTATGTGCTTTGTGAGCTCATGTTTCGATGGATCAACAGTGATCTGAATAGCACTAGTGTTGTCACATGAAATCGGAGTGGAACTAGAGCTCTCAAACACCCATATCAGCAAGAAGCCATCTGAGCCAGATAATCTCAACAGTGGTCGTGACTAAAGCACGCAACTCTGCCTCTGCACTAGACCGTCCTATAGCAGTCTGTTTCTTGGACTTCCAAGATATCAGAGATGTACCAAGAAACACACAGAATCCAGTAACTAAATGCCTAAAGACAGGCTCACTTGCCAAGTGGCATCTGAATAAGCATGGAGCTGAGGCTTACTGGAACTAGCATAGAACAGTCGTCGTGAAGTTGTCCCTCGTAGATAGCAAAGAACATGCAACAAGTGGCTATAGTGAACAGAAGTAGGAGCGCTGGCAAACTAAGTATATGAACAACATGAGAAATATCAAGTCTCGTCACAGCAAGATACACAAGACTGCCAATCAAATGTCTATACTAAGATGGATCCTCCAGAGGTATACCATCCGCGGACTTCAACTGCAAGTTAAGCTCTATGGGTGTAGAAGCAATACAAGTATCTGTAAGTCCAGAACGAACCAAGAGATCCTTAGTGTAATGACACTGAGATACATAGTAACCCTCCGCTGTAGAAGTAACTTCAAGACCAAGGAAGTAGGGCAATGGCGCCAAATCTGACATCAGAAATTGCTCACTCAAATATTGCTTGACAAAAGTAACATAAGCCATATCTCACCAGTGATCAACATATTATCCGCATATAGGAGAATCAGTGTACGCTTCCCCTGGAGAGAACTGTGAAAGAAAACGGTTGGATCATGCTCACTCGCCTGAAACCCTGCCTAAGCAAGCACCATAGTGAACCGCTCGAACGACGCACGGGGAGCCTATTTGAGGCCATACAGAGCACGATGAAGACGACATAGATAACCAGTAGGAACATCATAACCTAGTGGTGGGCGCATGAAGACCTCATCCTCACTTCGGAACTCGAAAGTAATATGCACCAGAGGTGCCCAAATGGGCGGCCCGGCACGGCCCCATCTGATTAAAAAACGGCACGGCCCGTTTCGGCCCGACTAATAAACGGGCCGTGCCGTGCCAGCCCACGTGCCGAGGATGCAGCCCAAGCACGGTCCGCGGGGCTAACGGGCCGTGCCGTGCCGGCACGGGTTCGATGGCCCGTAACAGGCCGTGTCGGCCCATTAACGTCAAAAAAAAATTCACAAAAATCCAAAAATAATTAGAAAATTAGAAAAAGTATGAAAATAGAAAAAATATAAAAAATTTCAGAAAAAATCCTAATCATATTAAGCACGCTCGTAAATAGACTGTACCGTACCGACCCAAACACGATACGGGCGAACCGAGTTTGGACATCTTGTGGGCTATGGCCTCCCCCTCACATGGCGAAAGCTGCAGGTGGTGGCCATGCAGTGGCACTGGTAGTGGCCGCCCATGGCCGCCTCCTCTCCTTTTCTTTCCCTTCGCTTTTCAGCTCCTCCCTGTTCTCGTGTGGTGGTTTGTCTGCCTCTGCTTGCTCTGATCTGCGCTTGCGTCTCTCTCTCTCTCTGGACTGTGTGCGTGTGAGCTGGGCTGTGAGCCTCTGACGCTTCTCGCTTTTCCTTCCTAGCTTGTCTGTCCTAGAGATAAAAACGGAAGAGCGGAGAGAGAACCAAAAGAACAAATTTAAAGGGAGAACGAGAAACTACTTGTGTTGTCTTGTGTTCACGGAGTTCTTGCGATGCGCGGCGTTCTCCGTGCGACGGTTTAATTCCAGGTATTAATGCTGCCATTCCCTCCTTTCTCTTCTCCCCCTTAACCCCCCCACCAACAAAAAAAACTTTTTTCTTTTCGTTTTCGCTGAATTTTCTTGAAATGCACTGTATGTTTAGGGAAGTTAGTTAGGTCTAGATTTGGGGCTCGCAAGATGGGATATTGAGGAAATGGGGTGGATTTAGGTGATTGTCCAGGAGGAAATTGGGTGTCAAGCTGCGATTAGGGATTTCGTGTTTGCGCCTCTTGTTGTGGCCAAATGATTTTGATTTCTTGGGTGCGTTATCTTCTATTGGGGAGTTGGGACTGGGAGTAGTCGGTGGCTACTATTATTTGTACTGAAACATTCTTTCTATGACAATCTATTGCAACTTTTGGGTACTATTTTCTTTAGTAATTCTGCTGTTGATGTTAGTTAGGAGAGGGTGCTTGTAAAGAGGGCTTGATTGGATTTCATTGTGATAAATTTCTTCGTCACATTGCTGTCTCTTTTTCCTACATTGACATATGCATACTCTTTTCTTGGATGTTCTTGGTTTGGATGTCTAAAAGGGCATAATTGGATTTCTTGGTGATAAATTTTAGTCTTGCAGAGTTGTGATTTTCTTTTGTAGGGCATTGCTTGGTTTCTGGGGCCCTACCCAATTCCTGGTTGGTTTTGGCGCTGGTACATTTGTTTGTAATTTTTGCCAAGTTGTCTAAAGGTGAAAAAAATAAATAAGAAGTGATCTTGCATGTTGGTTTCTAGTCAACGCAAAATCGGTTCTTGTGAACTGTGACGATAGTAAGCTTCTCCTTTTCATTTTTTTAGGTAGGGTATTGGTAGTTGCATCTTTCACAATCTGTTGGTATCATTCTAGTGATAATTTTCTACTGCCTGCTTTTTGATTCAGACCAGTAACCTGCAACTCGGCGTTTGGTGAGATCTCTCTGCGTTGCTTCCTGTGCCAATGTTGATCGATGAAACCTGCATATGGTGGTAGCCTAGAAAGGAGAACCATTTTTGATCTTTTGAATAGTTGATGGTTATGGACCGCGCGAGTTGGCTCTGGAGGCGCAAGTCGTCAGATAAAAGCCCCGGGGGCAGCGAGAGCTCCGTGTCTGTGTCATTGCATTCTGAACACTGCTCGGATGATCAGGTTCTACCCCATGCCTTGATTTTGTATCCTGTAGATTTTTTGACCTCAGAGGACAGTTCTGTTGCAGTGGTCACATGTTTTAATCATAACCGTTTTCACTTCTCAATCAACATATTTTGATTTTATTGTAATTTTGTTTACTAAGCGTTCTTTTCAGTGGTAGGGCAACGAGGTTTCTTAGAAAAGAATTTTGGAACTTTACATTGTAAGTGGAACAGAAATGCCACTTTAGGCATCTATAGGCAAGATGCCATTTTCGCTACCTCGGACAGACTTGTGGAACATACAAACCCATAATTTGACTTGATTCTAGTAGGGAACAGAGGTTTGGATGCTAATGCTCAATGAATGAACTGTGGCTGATGGGAAATATTGTGATAGCGAAAGACTAACTGTCTCTCTACCTATCGACTACCATGCTAATAACAATAATTCCAATTGGGTAAGATTTGTGATGTTGAGCTTGAGCTATAGCAGGTGAAGCTCTATGTCAATTGATAAGGGGATTGTAAGTTTGTAACACTTTCTGAATGTCTGTTGACATTGATAGTTCCCTTTGTCATTGAATGTATAAAGAAATAGATAGTTCCCTTTGTCATTGAATGTATAAAGAAATAGCTGCAGACAGGCAAGATTAGGCTAAGGAGGTACCAGTGGATGCTTTTAAGACGTTCTTTATTCATAAACTTTTATGTTTATCTCTCAAGTCAGTTCACTATTGTTGATTTTCCATGAGACGAGGATTTCCTAACAGTTCAAGTTTAGCATTACTTTGCCAAGGAATGTAAACATTTGAGTGATGCTTCCCTAGTAATTTTCACGGACCTCTGAGCAACAATACACTATTCTAAATGATTTACGAACAAAGGCAATAGAAGGCCTGGAGAACATAGATTGTTTGTTTTTGAAATGTCATTTACATAAAAATTAAAATGGTTATGGAATGGATCATGGTTCACTGGTTACCAGAAGTGCTTGATTCATGCTAATTAAGGATTCATCAAATTTACTACTCTCTCCCATCACAAAGGACTAACATTTTGGGATACAATTAAATTTCTAAACGTTGGCTGTCTATATGTTTGGGAATATTTAGATTGGATACATGGTATCTTTCTGAACATTTAGATTGGACACATGAATCTAAACTTGATGTGCTACTTTTACTCTATGGTGGTTGGTTAATAGATAATACCTGTTCACTTGTTCAGTCAAGTCCCAACTTTGTTTTCTAACTACAAAGAAACTCAATTCCGTCAGTCCTAGCTTTGGGAGTTAACTATGAGATGTTTGATTTTCACTCTTGAAATTTATGTATGTCAGCTTCGATTTTTCAATGGTATTAAAAAATCCATATTTATGTACTTCATTGCTGACACATTCGCGCTTTCCTTAGAATAAAGGTAATAAGCTGCCTAATGAAATGGGGACTTCAGTAACTAATACTTTTTTTAATGTAATCTATACATAGATAACATCTGTTGCTACCTCTGTACACTTTGTATTTTCAACAAATGATTTGCTTTTTATGGGATCAGATATTTACGCAAAGCATTCTAAGTTTGTTTGCTTGTGTTAAACCAGGAGGTTCTGAGGCCTGTCTCAAACAATGCTTCACAACACCATGGCCAATCACCTGAAGACTCTTCAGGAATTAGGGATGACGAGAACAAAGGAACTGGAGTTACAAAATCCTTGAATGAGAAGCTAGCATCCGGAGCTGATTTAAATGATCCTTTTCCACAACATGGCCAACCACCAGAATCACTCATGTCCTCAAATGTCAGCGATGAAGATATCAAGGAGATCATGAAGAATTTGAATGAGAAACTTGTTGCTGCACTTTTGACCATCGGTGCTAAAGAGGACTTGGTGAAGCAGCATGCTAAAGTCACAGAAGAAGCTGTTGCAGGTATATTGCCTCCTTAATGAAACATTATGGATATCAATTGTGAATGATTCCATTCATTAATTAGTAAGTTATTCTTGCCCTTAGTCTTTAGAAACTCTGCATTTTTTTATGATTCCATTCATCAATTTATGAAGTTATTTCTGTTGCTAGAATTGCATTTTTAGAAGTTAGTTTAAGTGACACAACGAATTGATTAATTTAGCTTTATTCTTCTCTGTTGCAGTGTTCTTAAACTAGTTGTTGATAACCTTTTCGTAGGTTGGGAACAAGCTGAAGCTGAAATTACTGCCCTCAAGAGGCTACTTGAAGCTGCTTCTCAGAAGAATGTTTCTCTTGAGGATCAAGTCAACCACCTAGACGAGGCCCTCAAGGAATGTGTCAGGCAGCTGCGCTTGGCACGGGAAGAACAAGAGGACAAAATCCATGATGTAATTACCAAGAAATCTCAGGAGTTGGAGTCTGAGAACTCCAAGCTCCAAAACCATATCGCTGAGCTGAAGAAGCAGATGGAAGCCACCAAATTAGAAGCCCCCACCATGTCTGTACAGCATGATCTACAAGAAAAGCTTCAAGCAATAGAGAAAGAGAACTTGGATCTCAAGGCCAAGCTCCTTGTACAGTCCAAGGACCTGAAGATACTCTCATTGGAAAGAGATTTGAGCAATCAAGCAGCGGAGACAGCAAGCAAGCAGCACTTGGAAAGTGTGAAAAAGATTGCGAGGGTTGAGGCAGAATGCTGCAGGTTATACCATCTAACTCGCAAAACAGCATTGATCAATGATTCTATGCCTCTGCCAAGCAATGTTCGCGGGGAATCACTGACAGACAGCCACTCTGACAGTTGGGAGCGTATGGTTGCTGTTGATAATGATCTGCGAAATTATGACTCGTGGGCATCCGCTCTGATTGCTGAGCTTGATCAGTTCAAGAATGACAAGGCTGGTGCAAGAGATATTGTAAACAATCCCGTTGAGATCGACTTAATGGATGATTTCCTTGAGATGGAAAGGTTAGCTGCATTGCCTGAATCAGACCACACAAGCTCTACCTTTGATATGGAAACAGATTCAGATAAGGCTGTGACAAGAAACAACTCTTCTAAAGTCGAAACTGAAGAATTGCAGCTTCAGGTGGCAGATTGGCAGTTAAAGGTTGAAAAGATTGAACATGAGAAAAGGGAGCTTGAGATGGCCCTGATGGAGGCCAGAAATCAGCTTGATGTCTCCTGTGATGCACTTGTGGCGGCAAAGAACAGGCTGGTTGAAATGCAAATGCAGTTGGACTCGGCAAATGACTCCAAATATGCTGCTTTGAGAGACATGGAGCGATTGGACTTAGAGAGGAAGGCTTTTGAGTTTCAACTGGAGTCCAAGTCTGTAGAGGTTGAGGAGCTACTTGTGGTAGTGGCTTCATTGGAAGAAAATGCAGAAAGGAAGGAATTGGAGTCACAGTTAGAACTGATGTCTGCAGAAGCCACAAAGCTTCGTCAGACTCTGGCATCTTTAGAAGAGAGGATTGAAGCTGAGAGGGCTCTTTCTGTGCAGCACAAAGCAAAAGCAGAGGCTGCATGGAATGCTAAAGAATCATTCGAATCACAGATGTCTTATGCAAACACTGAAGTAGGGAAACTGAAGGACATTGTCAAGGCACTAGAGAATGAGATGGTGAAAGAGAAAGCATTGCATGAAGAACTCACAGCACAAATAGAGGTGAGGATCAAAGCAGCTGTCGATGCTGTTAAAGGATCATTGGAGGCACAGCTGTGTTCAGCAAACTCTGAAGTAGGGAAACTGCGTGGCATTGTTGAAGCACTAGAGAATGAGATAGAAAAAGAGAAGGCACTGCATGAAGAACTGACAGCACAGTTAAAGGTTAAGATTGAAGCAGAGAGAACTTGTTCTTTTGAGGCTGTTAAAGAATCATTGGAGGCAAAGCTGTGTTCAGCAAACACTGAAGTAGGGAAACTGCGTGACACTGTCAAAGCACTAGAGAATGAGGTAGAAAAAGAGAAGGCACTGCATGAAGAACTCACAGCACAACTAGAGGTGAAGATTGAAGAAGAGAGAACTCTTTCTGCGGAGGCTACTAAAGAATCATTAGAGCCACAACTCCAGTTAGCGAACTCAGAAGTTGTGAAACTGCGTGGTATGGTGACTGCACTTGAGCACGAGGTGGAAAAGGAGAAGGCATTTTCTGCAGAACTCCAGATGCAGCTAGAAGCTCTAGAGGCCATCAAAAAGGTGTTGGAGTCCGAGGTTGAGTCCGCACATCAGGATACTGGAATGCTCAACGAGAAGGTGGAGTTATTCGAAGCAAAACTTAAGGAACAGATATCATCAGCAGCAGAATTCACTGCCAAGGCAGAGGCTGTGCAGTCAGAGAGAATGGCAATGGAGCATCAACTTGAAGCAGCAAAGATGGATGTTGTAAAACTGACAAACAAGGTGAGCTTTCTCCAAGGAGAGATTGTGCAGGAGAGGTCGCTGTCAGAGGAGTACGAACAGAAATGCCAAAGGCTGGAGACTCAGTTGTCAAGGGATAGTCGGGACGCGAAGCTCTGGCGACTCGCAAACTCGAACGGAGATCTGAAGGCCAAGCAGGTAAATTCTCTCTATAATTAATCTGTGAAGGATCGAAATGGCGATCAGAAGGGGTGAATGATCACAATTAAATTTTTTCCCACTCAATAGATCCAACCAAAACCTCACTTGAAACACTCAAACGCAAAGGAGCAAAACAGAGAAAATCTTGGTCTTAAACTTGCTCGTGGGATTGTGATGATCAAGATGATCTTAGATATTTTCTCACTCATCAAAGCAAGCAAGAACACAACAAACAAAAACCTCAAACGCAATCTACAAAAAATTCTCAAAGATTAAGCAAAGTGATCGAGTTCTCTCAAAGGATTGCCTAGATGATGAGGATATCATCTCAAGAAGATTCATGCATCAATCATATATCCTCGGCACAAGAAGCACAAGCAAGTAGAAGGAGGAGGCAAATCCAACTTACAAGAATGTAAATTGTAAGAAATTAAATTGCAGAATTTAAAAACAAGTAGAAGGAGGGGAGGCAAATCCAACTTGCGAGAATGTAAATTGCGGAATTTAAATGCTGAATTTAAGACATAATGTAAATGCTGAAATTAAATCCAGAAAAATAAGGAAGTAAAATTTTGTTTCTTTGGAGGAAAGTTTACAAAGCCTCATAACAAGGTGCAAAGCTCAAAAGAGCACACAAAACATTCAAGAGGGGAGAGCTACCACTACCCTTTTATTTATACTACTCATGAGTCATTCTCCACCCTTGAATGAGTTCTACTTGGCCCTCAATTAACCTCATAAAGGGTTGAGATTGAGTCATCCTCCACCCTTGGTTGAGTTCTATTTGGCCCTTAAAAAACCTCACCAAGGGTTGAGATTCACTCAAGCTAATTTAACCACTACTCTATCCTCTAAACCGCAATCCAACGGCTCTCCTTGATCCCAGCAGCTTCAAGTTAGCATCTCAGCCGTTTATTTGTCTTCTAGGCTCGCAGCGACTTCGTCTCCGGTCATCTTCCAACGATCTCTAACCGTCTGGACCTCCAACGCACCTTGCTTAGTCCCGATCATCCTCCGTCTCATCATGACCTAGCACTGTCGTCTTGCAACCATCAAAAACAAGAAAATCCATCACATAGCAATGCCCAAAATGATATACAATAATTATCCAATTGCTAAAAATAAATCAGATTCTTAACTCAAATACAGTCAAATACTCATCACCAATATGGGTAGACCTCCACATGGTTTTTCAATTTGTTCGTTTTTTTTCTTGTTTCTTTGTTTGATAATTACTAATCCTGGCTTAACATCCCAAACCCAACACGATTATAAATAGAGCTCTTTTACGGTACACTAAATTCAATATGAATCATTCATTCTTTTCGATCCAATTCATCAAATTAGCTAGAATTTATTTATATTTCCTCTGGTAGTAGAGTAGTAGAAATATCCTTTAACAAACAACTGTTAGATCTGATTTCTATTACCCACTATATACTACTAGTATAAAGCACCGAAAAATTTCCCTTATAAATTCTCTGTACTATAAGCATCCTATCAGTTGACAAAGAGTTGCAGCTTAAGGTTGCTTGTAAAGCATACCTGATAACCTGAATGCTCAAACTCCACTAAATTAGTCACTTAAGATATTGTATCTAATTATGAATCATGGTCTTTGTAATAGGAGAAGGAGCTTGCTAACGCAGCTGGTAAGCTTGCGGAGTGCCAGAAGACCATCGCTTCCCTTGGACGTCAGTTGAAATCATTGACAGATCTGGAAAATGTGGTGCTGGAGCCTGAAAGGCTGGAGTCCAAGGACATGCCACTGGACTTCAGAAATGGTGATGCTTACTTTGCGGTCTTTGCAGATGAATTATATGATTTTGACCTTCCAAATGGCAACGGGAGCTGCTTTTCACCGCTCCCATCGATTCAACCCTCGTCCCCACCCTCAGAAATGTCAGTGTTTGCTGGGGGCCTGTCGTCACTTAGTAGTTACAGAAGCAAAAGAAGGAAGTAAAAGCTGATGAACAAACTGATTGTCCAGATGCTACTAACGGTTCACGGATGCTCTCATCTGTAGGTAGATCAGTGTACATTTACAGAAACTGATTGTTAGATTCGTGTGCTGAATTCCATTCCAGCAAGCTCAGTTTTTATAGCCTGCTTGATGAGTTCTTAGTCCTTACTGTATCAGTGTTTACTGTTTGCTGCAAGATGTAAACTCTGTATCAGTGTCAGATTTCCATTGCAGGGCATGCTGAGGCCCTGTTTGGGGGTTTTAAATCAACTTTAGCTTCCGAAAAACCACTAAGCCTTTTAAACTGCTTAGCTTTTAAGCGGTTTTTTTGGCATAAATTAAAGCTACATGTAACTAGCAAAAACCAAAAGCTAGGCGAGATCTGTTTTTGCAGTTTATTGCTGAGGAAAATTAGCAGTTTGTCAAACGGTCTCTTATAAAAAGCTATAACTGTTTTTAACTTAAAAAGTTAAAAAACAGTTTTTCAAAAAAGCTACAGCTTCCCTAAGCAGACTCTTAGTTGTGACGTGTGTGGATTCAGTGGTTTTATCTGCTGACTTGGTGTGTGCATGACATTCATAATAATTTTATTTCTTGCAGTAAAATGTCATGAATGATTCGATGCTTAGTGTCCAAATTTTCTGCTAAAGACATAGGAATGACTGCAGCAACTAGCTCAATGGATGCAGGTGTAGTAGGATTTCCGTCCCATAAATTCCTTAGCCAAGTTGGGTTTTCTTCCCCTTGGGTACGGATGGTTTGAGTTTATGAAGTATGGTGGTTACTGGTTGATGACTTTTGTTGCACTTGCAAGTGGGAGTGTTCGCACGTGCTCACGCATTGTCTGGCATTTTATATGCTGAATTCTTGAAACCACTGCAAAAATTTATCAAAAAAACAGTCCGGGCTTCTTTGGAATAAAGGGAAAGCAAAGGAATTCAATCCTATGGATTTTTTATTATCGGGGGTGTTTGGATCAAAGGAAATTTCTTTGAAATTCCTATAGAGTAACACCCCGATTTTCGCATTTTTTTAATTCAATATTGTCATTTGTGAATTTTCTGAATTTTTAGAATTTATTTGTATTTTTTAATTATGGTCAATATGTAAATTATTTAAATAATTGAAAATTTTAAATAAACATTTTCCAAAAATATTTTATTTTAGTTCCAAATATTTTTAGGAATTTTTTATAATTTTATAATTATTTTTGTTTTGTTTAATTTCTAGATTTTTTAATAATAAAAGTCTGCAAAATCCTTTTTCTAGTCTTGGGCTGTAACCCATTGAACTTGGCCCATTTCCCCACGCGAAACCCAGCCCAGCCCGCAATCGCGGCCCAATCCTGCGTAAACCCTAGATCTCAGTCGCTGGTTTTGATCGTGCGGCCGAGATTCATCCACGTCACTCTTGCGCGTGAACCGTCGGATCGTCGCCGCGTGAACGGTCATGATTGTGTCGCGTCACCTCGCCTTGTCCAAGCCGGACACCGCCGCCACCACCTTATCTGCCTCGGTGTTCGCGTTTCTCATGGACGCCGTGGGCTATTTAAGCTGCAGACCCCGCCTCAAGAATCTTCGTGAGCCGTCGCCCGTTTTGCCCTAGTTTTTGTCACCTGAGAAGGTCACAGCTAAGAGATCTACGTCGCTAGAGTTGGAGCTCATGCCGCCATTGGTCTTTGCCAGTTTTTGTCGTCGTCGAGTTGTCTTCGCCACCACCAAGGACCTTGCCAAGATCCCCGCGTTGTCTCGTTCTTTTGCGCAAGATAACATCGCCAGAGTCTCCCTGGAACGTCGTCGCCGTGGTCATCTTCCTATAACCTAGTGAGCGCCGCCGCTGTGCCGTCGTCGGAGCCTCGCATGTAGTCTTAACCGTTGGATCTAGTGGGGGACTATTAGATGCGTGCCATGCGTCACCCCCCTGTCTTGCGGCGTGTCATCCTTGCGTCGTGCCACGTGGGTTGCTGACATCATTGTGTGATGTCATTGCCTGCGCCAGTGTTGACCGTCGGTCTTCTGGGTGAACCGAGTTCATGGTGAACTTGCTCGTGAGCCATGGGCGTGGTTTACGAAACAGTGTGGGCACATGTGTCAGCTAGCGATTGGCTGGTTTGGTGCTGACGCAAGAAATAGCTTTTTCAATACAAATTTAATTCGAAAAAATAATTAAATTACTATTTTCTGATTTTTCTTTTATTCAAATCTTTCGAGAGCCCGTTCTTTCTCATATGAGCTCCGATTGAGGCGATTCAATTTTCTAAATATTTTTAAAATTGAGATCTATTTAATGATAAATTTTATTTGATTTTTATAGTTTATTTGATCTCTTTTTTTATATTTATTCAATATTTTCTCTAGATATGTATAGACGTCGAATTGCTCGGAGCATCCGAGGGTGAAGCATTGACTCAAGAGCAAGGTCCAAAAAAAAAGACATTTTCTAAGGCAAATTGTGCTTTGATCATGTTGAATCCAGTTTACAAAAATTGCTATGTTGATTTATATTACTGTATGATATTTTATTTGTAGAACTGCTTCCAAATTAGTTTGGGATTTAGTTATTCAACCCGATTGAATTATACCCTACCTTTTTATTTGTATACCATGATTATTTGCACCTTAGGATGGTTCACTATTAGTTGGTTGCTAATAGATACCAACGTGGGTTGGTTAGATCGTACTAGTTTTGCTTAGCTATGCCACGTATAACTCATGTTTTTGAAATATTAAAAGTGAATATTGACTAATGGAATATGGAATATGTTTATAGAATTGGTGTGTCAAGTATTGTCACACGATGATGTTGAGTTGTAGTGACGGGGTTGTCACGCAAGATGTTGACTTGTTGATGGCACGTGGTGCATGGTAATCAACTGGGGCGGAAAATGATTTAGATTGGAGAAAGTGTCAAGAGGCTATGTGCCAGGGTAGGCCAGTTTGGCGGTTGTGTTGTGAAAGTCTTACTTCGGTCAATTAAGGACTTAATCTTGCAAGTCTTCAAACTGAGTCAAACATGCAACCACATGTCTGTAATGGGACAGACCTAACCAAGTAAGATCACTGATATCTTGACATGTGATACCTCAGGTGGATAATCACACGGAGTGTGGTTATGGGGGAGGATGTGGTTTACTTTGGTCTCACGTCGGTCCAACGATATGTCGATCCTATACTTTATCTCCGCTAAGGGAAGGAATAGTGTATAGCTTATCGGGAGGGTTAGTGTTAGGATAAAGGTTTTTGAAAGGTTTTTGTCATGACCTCTTGGCTGATCTCCAAAGGAAGCGTGAAAATAGAGGCAAAAAGATATTGGTCATGTCGTATGGGTAAAGTGCATAACTTCTGCAGGGTGTAAATCTATTCGGATAGCCATGTTCACGGTTATGGACAATGCTCAGGGATTACAGTCGAGAGTTAGATTTTATAAAATGAAAACTTGGAATGGGAGGTAGTATGTTATGGAAAGTTGGGATATGATTTAGGGCTATGAGTCAGTTTACTTGAGAAAATACTTGAAAATTATTACTATTGTTATATGTTTTACTGTCATTTCAATCTATTTATTGTATTCATTTGTAAATACTACTTTACTATAAAACAACCATATCAGCTATTCCATTGGAATAAGCCTTGCATATAGTTTTGTTAGAATTGTATTCTGTCTTGTTGAGTGCTTTAAGTACTCACCCTTGCCAAACAACAAAATCATGAGTTGAGGAGTCTATGCCAACTTTGGAGGAGTACCAAGAGGAGATGAACATTTAGGGTGCGAGCCTTGTCATTTGTCTGTGATATATTGATGAGTTATCTACGTTTTCTGTTCCACTGTAGTTTTCTTTATTATTCTTAGTTTAGCTTTGCATGACATATTCATATAAGGTTGACCATAAGGTCAGTCAACAGGTTAATATTTAATATATGAAGTCTTTTATTATGTTTTCGCTGTGTATGATTGTGATATTTATTTATGTCGAGCATGTGTGCACTAGCGTGATCCTAAATTAATGCGACATATAGAGGGTCCGGATTTACATATTCGGATCTCGACAATAGAATACTATCATGTCACGGTAATTTTGGAGGAATTCGAACATTTGCTACCCAATGGAAAATTTCCTTTGTCTTTGATAACTATGTCATACATGCAACCTCTAAGAAAATTCCTGTATTCTTCATGTGACGCAGCCAAACAGCTTTTCTTACTTATTCGTGCATTTCAAATATCTATAGGATTCAACTTATCATGACATTCAATTCCTACATTTTGCCTGTTCCTGTGTTTTTCAATTATAGTGTTCCAAAGAGACCCTCAGTGTAAGTGTCACTGATGGTATAGTCGATACCAGGGTTCAAAAAACCATCGAAAATCGCTCGGTTTTCGCGAAAACCGTCCGTACCGAGCCGGTTCGGTAATTAAAACCGCTCGGAAAATCGGTCAGATGAACAGTAAATTTCAAAAATTTGAAGAAATTTAGCAAACAGTGTCAAAAAATTTTGAAATTTTTTCTGTGCGTTCCAGAGGTAATCATAATGATTCTATAAAATTTTCAGATTATTATCACATATGTACATTTTTTAAAAATTCTGACAGTGATACTGTCACAATATATGCTCTTCAGTTTTTTATTTTCTAGGGGCACAAAATGAAGTCTAATATTTCTTAAACTTTTTTTGTGATGTTATAACGTCATTAAAATGATTATGTAAAATTTTGGGATGATGATCAGATATGTGTATTTTTTAAAAATTCTGAAAGTGCTATTATCATTGTATACGCTCTTCTGTTTTTGATTTTATGTGGGAAATAAATGAAGTATAATATTTCTGAAAATTTTAGTACATGATCCTTTAGAACTATTTATATTTTCATTAAAATTTTAGAATATAATAAATCATTTTACTATTTATAAAAATCGACAAATGTATTTGTTCCTTTTCATTAATTTACATTTTAGATTTTTAGAAGAAATAAATGATTTAAAAATTATAAACATTTCTCTTAGGTGTTTTATAGATTAATTGGGATTTTTTTGCAATTTTTCAATTTGTTCTTATATTTTCACCATTTTTCCTTCATCATCGGTTTCGATGTTCCGTTCATGTAGGTCGAACATGTCATTTTTGCGACAATGGAAGAGTGATGAAGCTATACTTATACCTACTCCACAACTTCAATTTAAATGCATTATAATGTAAATGGTGTTGATAAGTAAATGGTAGTGAAATTGCGAATGATTTTGCTTTGTAGTTATGTAAATACCGATTTTTGCACTTGTGTGATTGTAGTATTGCAATAAAAGATTACTTATTGACATATTATTGCAAAATACATAACTTACAACTTCTAATTCACTAAAATATAGCAAAGGTCATGTCGATTTTTTTCCAAATTTAGAAGAGACCATTTTGGAATTTTTTCATGTTTTCACATACCTTATTTATATATTTATTACATTTTTACTCAATTTTAACCTTCCCTGTATTTCTACAAATTTTACAATATTTTTTTTGTATTTTTTTCCCAATTTTTTTCGATTTTTCCCCAATTTTCCAACCTCAGGCGGCGGTTTTCTTTTGCGGTTTTGAAACCTAGCGGTTTTCTCCAAAACCGCGATTTCATTTGACCAAATTTCAAAATTTTCAAATTTGCAAACCGTTCGATTTTTAGCGGTTTCGGCGGTTTTTCAAAACGCTACATCGTGAACTAGCGGTTTGCGGCGAAACGAAATTGTGAACCCTAATCGATACTGCATCCTTACAAGGAAAGCAAAAGAAGTTCTCATTCTGTTCGCATTTACAAGTCAATTTTGACTCTTGCGTGATTGAGTTTTGACCGTAATCTATACCCCTTTATAATGCACCTAAGCAATTTTTCCTATGTCCACCCTAAATAATGCACCTCATTAGAGATAGCCCAATGTTCGTGCACCCAGCAAAACGTCCCCAGAAACTTGCATTCATCAAAATGAACGTCTCGGATCTTTCCTGGTTTTACTCACCCACATCCGATGGCCATTATTTAGTGTGTCTAATCATCCGTGTGGTCCATAATGACCTCCCCACCTATATATTTGGAAGGAGAGCGAATCAAACAAGGAAATAAATAAAGAGGATCCGCATGCGAAACCAGACTTGAATTTTCTTGGCCAAAATTATACATACTACATATTTGGAAGGAGGATGAATCAAATAAGGAAATAAGCAGGAGGATCGCATGCAAGGAAACAAGAATTGAATTTTTATTGTCTGGCATTGTGATTGGAATATGACCCTTTCGAGACTTTTTCATTTGACCAATTTTGTTTTCATTTTTTCTAAGGAAAATGGTTTATTTCATTTTTTCAATTTTTTCGCGGAACGGCGGCGAGCATTATTTAATTTTAAATCCCGTTCGATTTATTTTTCATATTTTCCGAAATTTAGCCCACATGGACCTTCCTCACCTCCAAAGATCAACAAGGAAAAGGAAACAAACATCCGGAATCAAGAAAAGGACGTCTGAAAAGGAAAGGACCATACATTACGTCTTTGGAAAAGAAAACCGGAGATGGGGCGCGCAGGGAGAACGCAGGTCTACAATGGCTCTACTGTCGCCATCGGTGGGCTTTGCCGACGCGACGAGTTCTTGGTCGGCGCGGTTTCGGCAAATTTATAATTTAAATTTTTTGAAAATAATTTTATTAAGTACAAAATAATCGAAAGTTTTTTGAGAATTTTTCTAGAATTTTTAACCTAATGTGCTATCTTTTCAAAAATCCTTCTATATTTAAAAATGAAGTCAAACGACTTCTTCTAAATTGAAGAAGCTTCTTCTCTTCCTCCCTCCATTGAAGCTCCAAAACTCCATCTAATCTATGGTGTTAATTCTCCAAATTTCGTGTTCTATTGCCAAAATTTCCTTGATCCCATAGCTATAAAAGAAAGCACCCCATCACAAGAAGTTCTCATTCTGTTCGCATTTACAAGTCAATTTTGACTCTTGCGTGCTAAAAAAATTGAGATTTAAAATTTTGACGCCATTCGATCTCCAATTGTTTAAGTGTTGTATTCAATATCTTCTTATTTAAAAGCAAATAGCTCTAAATGTAGCATAATAGTAAAGTACTTTTAATTAAAAAATATCTAACAATGCCACTTTAATATAATATGATTACATCTTTTTTTACCAAAGTTTGATGAGATCAACTAGGGTGTGTTTGGTTGGAAGGATGAGTTTGAATGGGATGGGATGATCTTGTATCATTTGGCTCTATTGTTGTGTCAATGGAATGATTCAGTATTTATAGAAAATATTTCTCAAATTACCATTTAGAATGAGATAATTCTATTCAAATAACAAACACGTAAATGATTTTTTTAAAACCATCTTATATATATACCACTAGTAGTAAACGTGAATGGACGGAGTAAAAAAAGGCAATGCCTTCCGGAAGCGAAAAAATTGAAACTGTATTTACTAGCTGACGTGTTTACTTAGTATTTTGGTCACAAAAATAATAAAGATCTCGTGTGTAGTAGTTATGGCATATCAGGCACACTGTCAATACTTATATTGGAGGTTGTACTGATTTAGCTCTTAGAATGATATATTTCGGTATCAGTCTATATCGACGTATAATATTATATATTTATAATATATACATATTTAATTATATGTACACCAAATTTTACATATAACGTTACTCCAAATACATAATAGTACTATCAAATATAATATATAGTTTAATAGACGATATTATTAATTTCGCTGGTATAACTGGTATTGATCGGTATTTAGTCAATATAACTGGTATTAACCAGTGTCGAGACCGGTACGATACATAGAGCTATTTTATACGTGCCAAAATGTATGTCGTCTACACATATAGAGGGGTAGAAGAAGATTGAAAATAATCTACCTTGAGGTGTCGATGCCACCTGACACTTACAATCTTTTTAAATATGGGCCCACACCACCGTCACTCCGGAGATATTTTTGGATGGCTATTCCTAACAGTTTTTTTTCCTATTCTCATGTTGTTGTTGTTTTTTGCAAACTTATGTTAGTTTTTGGCCGTCACGAAATGCCATAGATCTGGCAATGAGTTACATAAATAGTTTGTTACTAGGTAAGTGTCCGTGGCGTGCCACGTCGCGATCGTCGCCTACCACGTGAGCAAATCGAGAAAACGTGCACACGTCGCTCTCAACGTGAGCAAATCGAAAAAACACGCGATGCAAGCGTTTTTTTCCTAGAAAAAAACCTAAATGTAATAATTTTAAAAAACGAAAAATGACCTAAACGTGACGCCTGCTTAACGCTTGAAAACGCAAAAAGGACATAAACAAATTTTTTCCTAAAAAAAGACTCAAGCATTTTTTTGGAAAATGACCTAAACGTAAAAAAAACAGCAAAAGGACCTAAACGTAGCTCGTAGTTTTTGTTTCCGGAGAAATGACTTGACAGATTTTTTTTCTCAAAAAAGGATCTAAACTTAATTTTGATTTTTCCAAAAAGGATCCGAGTGCTACGCTTAAAAACGCTAAAAAGGGCATGAACGTAATATATATTCTTTTTTTAAAAAAGGATTTGATCGTAATTTTTTTCTAAAAAGACCTATATGTAATTTTTTTCGGAAAAGGACTCGAGCGTAATTTTCTTTTCTTCGGCTCGGCTTAAGCAACGAGCCGAGCCGGCTTGCTCCCGGCTCAAAGCAAGGAGGAGACATAAACTCTTCATGCTTTAGTAGAGGGGATTATATCCAATAGGTTGTTGCTATAATTTATTATTAGACGGGAGATAGGGATTTTAGATACATTCATAAGGACCACGTGATAGGTTTATTATTCTATGAACCTCTCTCTAGTGGACCCACCAGAACGTGCTTTATAGTAACAAGCTCCCGTTCAATAGTCTATTTAGCTTGTATCTTATCTCTATACGATTGTAGAGACTTCTTTCAAAATTCCACAATGATGCCTCTAGGTACAGTATCACTAAATGTCTTTATATTCTATATAAGACATCTTGTAAAGACACCAATCCTCAAACTCAAGACTGGATAAACAAGTAGGCTGACTAATCATCTCATCCTCATATCACAACTTGTTTATACTCATATTGTAACTCTTATGAGTAATATAGAACATATCATAAACATCTAAAGAATACCTCTAGAGAATCAAAATGTCTCAAACAACGTCTTTATAACATAAGATCGATTTAAGAAGTGTCTCGAAAAAATATCTCTATATGATTTTTGTAAAAGTAATTTAAAATAGTCTCAAAAACGCTTTTATGATTCACATTTCATGTTCTTTATTTAAAATATCTTAAAATAGCATCTCTACATTTAAGACATCTTCTATAATACCGTAAAAGTGCCTTTACAATATATTATAGTAATTTATAGAGATAAATAAAAAATGTATATAGGAAAGTGTCATGACGTGAGGTTTTTTTATTGTAGTGACGTGTTCTCTCTCTTCTCTTGCATCTATCTCACACATCACTCACATTCTGATTTTCTATGCTTGTTCTCAGTGCATCATCCAATCTAGCTACGAGTGCAAAGGTTTCACCAAAATCCAATCCTTCGATTTGAGCGAATCCTTGAGCCACTAACCGAGCCTTATTTCTTACCACAATACCATTTTCATCTTGTTTGTTCTGGAATACCTATTTTGTGCCTATCACGTTGTATTCTTTGGGTCTTTCCACTAAAGTCCACACATCATTCCGGGCGAAGTTATTGAGTTCTTCATGCATTGAATTCACCCAATCCGGATCATCTAGAGCTTCATCTATATGAGTAGTTCAAAAGAAGACACAAAAGAGTAATGTTCACAAAAGGAAGCGATGCGAGATCGAGTTTGAACACCCTTACTAACGTCACCCAATATTTGATCTATTGGATGATCTTTAGAGAGTCCATGATGAATTCTTTGATGTAGAGGTTGAGCTTGTTGATCACTCTCCTTCTCATCCACGTCAACGGGTTGAACTTGACTTGGCGTTGTGGAAGTAAGAGGTTCAAATTGAGTGGATGAAGGTTGATCATCTTTGTCCT
Source organism: Otatea glauca (assembly GCA_036346275.1). Lineage (NCBI taxonomy): Eukaryota > Viridiplantae > Streptophyta > Magnoliopsida > Poales > Poaceae > Otatea > Otatea glauca. The sequence continues at coordinate 7,174,157 of CM070733.1, read as the reverse complement.
CCTTTGGTTTGATGTCTCCAAGCGTCATATTCTTCATTGCTTCTCTTAGCCCTTCATTACCTACATCATCCAAATTTTCTTGCTCTTCTTGAGAGCCATTAGTTTCATCAAATTCAACATCACAGGTTTCTTCAACAAAACCTTTATTTTTGTTGAATACACGATAAGCTTTACTATTTGAGGAGTATCCAAGCAAGAACCCTTCGTCACAACGACTTTGGAATTTTGAGAGTCGAACACCCTTTTTTAAGATATAGCATTTGCAACCGAAAACTCGAAAATAAGAAATGTTTGGTCTTCTTCCAACAAGAAGCTCATAGGAGGTCTTTTTCAAAAGACGATGCAAATAAAGCCTATTTGTTGCATGGCAAGCGGTATTAATGGCTTTCGCCCAAAAACTATCGGAAGTGCCATACTCATCAAGCATAGTTCTTGCCATTTCAATTAATGTTCTATTTTTTCGTTCCACCACTCCATTTTGCTCCGGAGTGTAGGTGGCGGAAAGCTCGTGTTTTATTCCAAGTTCATCACAATAATCTTCAATTCTTGTGTTTTTGAACTTGGAACCGTTGTCACTACGAATTTTCTTAATTTTGAAATCAAATTCATTTTGAGCCCTTTTTGCAAAGTTTTTAAAGATAACTGAGGTTTCGGATTTGTTATCTAGAAAGAAAACCCAAGTATACCTTGAATAATCATCAACAACAACTAAGCAATAAGAATTTCCTTCGATGCTCTTATAGGTTGTTGGACCAAACAAATCCATATGTAAGAGCTCTAATGGTCTAGATGTGGACATGATACTTTTTGAAGGATGAGGACTAGCAACTTGCTTGCCGGCTTGACAAGCACTACAAAGTCTATTTTTCTCAAACTTCACATCTTTCAAGCCCACAACTAAATCATTTTTAAAAAGCTTTTTGAGTTGGATCATCCCAACATGAGCTAGTCTTCTATGCCATAGCCATCCTAAAGGTGTTTTTGCAATTAAACAAGTTTGAAGACATGATCATTTGAGGTGAAATCAACTAAATACAAATTTCCAAATCTAAAACCTTTGAACACTAAAAATTTATCATTTTCTTTAGAGATCACTACTCCATTCTTAGAAAACATGCAAGTAAGACCAAGATCACAAATTTGAGCAACCAATAACAAATTGAATTTAATGTTTCTACTAGAGAAACATTTGAAATAGAAAGATCATTTGAGATAGCAATTTTAACCAAACCAAATACCTTTCCTTTGCTATTATCGACAAATGTGATCTTGTCATTTTGTCCATTTTTCGATTCAAATGTAGTGAACATTTTCTGGTCACCGGTCATATGTTGAGTGCACCCACTATCCAACACCCAATGCCGTCCGCCGGTCTTGTAATTCACCTACAAAAGAGAATCAAGTCTTTTTAGGTACCCAAATTTGTTTGGGTCCTTGGAGGTTAGTAACCAAGGCTTTAGGCACCCAAATGGCATTCTTTTTACGGCCAAGTATAGGAGTGCCAACAAATTTAGCAATAATTTTACCAAAACTATCTTTCTTAAGCACATAGCAAGAATCATAAATTTTTTTGGTTGTTTTACCTAAAAGGCAATCATTTGATAGATGACCTATATCATGACATTTATAACAAAGCTTCCCATTTGATTTAACAAATTTAGGAGCTTTGTTACTACTTTTCTTACCCTTATTAGGAATATACCCAAGACCTTCTTTATTGTAGGAACATCTTTGACTATTCAAAATTTTATTTAGAGTATCCTTGCCCTTAAAGCATCTATCTAAGCTCTTGCTAAGTTTAACTACTTGTTCTTTAAGTTCATTATTTTTTACCATTAAATTTTCATGACATGGGTTTGAGCTAGCACATGAAATTGATGGTATAACAAATAAATCATCACAAGAAGTAGATATGCTAGTTTTTGATATACAACATGAATCGATTTCTATGCAAGATACATTATCAATAATCTTGCAACTAATGCCTATATCATTTTGAGACTTTGAATGATTCTTAGTAAGAAGTGTCTCATGAGCTTCCTTTAGCTCCTCATAGGAATCTTTGAGGGAAATGTATTCTTTTCTCAAAGCTTTATGTTTAGACTTTTCTTTACCGAGATACTCATTCAAGTCCTCAAGCATATCCATTAGTTCATCATAGGAGGGTTCATCATCATCATTTGATTTTACCTTAAAATCTCCTTTTGCCATGAGACACAAAGGAGTGACGAAAGGTGATGAGGCCTCTTTGATAGCAATGCCGGCAAGACCCTTCTTCTTTGGATGTGTATCATCCTCGGAAGAGTCAGAGTCCGAATATTCTTCTTTGGAATTACACTCTCTAATGTGAGCCTCGCCTTTCCCGTCTTTATTCAACTTCTTGAAGAGCTTCTTCTTTCCATGAAAGAACTTCTTCTTCAAGGGCGACTTGTTCTTGTCATCCTTTTTTTTGGGACATTTTGAGGCAATATGTCCCTTGTCATCACACTCATAGCACCGGATATTTGCATACCGGTTGGTGCTTGAGTATTATCCCTTCTTGAATTTTTGAGGAGCACTTGTGCTTGAGCGCCTCTTCATGAATCTTCTCATTCTTCTTACAAGGAGGGCCATTTCCTCCTCGGTGTCTTCATCATCATCGGAGTCATCAAGCGCCTCATCGCTTGACTCCACTTTCGCCTTGAAGGCGATATTCTTTTTCTTAGAAGAGTTTTGCTCCAAGAGCTCTTCCTTATCCTTCTTGTAGAGCTCATTTGTTATGAGGTTTCCAAGAAGTCCCGTTGGTGTTATTCTTGGCAACTCCGGTGAGTTGAGAAGCAATGTCACCAAGGTCTCATACTTTTCCGGAAGAGCCCTAAGCATCTTACGAACAATATCAAAATCGGCTATTGATGCCCCAAGGCCCTTAAGCTCATTTACTATGTTGTTTAACCGTGAATACATCTCATTTATATTTTTATGGGGTAACATAATAAAACTCTCATATTTGATCCGAAGCATATGTAATTTTGCTTCTTTAACCGAGGATGTCCCCTCATGAATTTTTGAGAGGGTCGTCCAAATCTCATGAGCGGTTTCTAGATTGCTCACTCGATTGAACTCATCCGCGTTCAAAGCACCAAAAAGAGCATTCATTGCTTGAGCATTTAGATGAGTGTTTCGCTCTTCTTGTTCCATTGTGAGTGTGGGATTAACTCTTGAGCGAAACCCTCAACCACAATTCTCCATATGCTTGGGCTCATGGCCTTAAGATAAACGGTCATACGAATTTTCCAATAAACATAATTTGTGCCATCGAAAAAGAGCGCCTTGCCTATTGACACCTCATCGCTAGCCATCCTTACTCTCTAGGCGGTAAAGCCCAAAAAGAGAGTCTGTGCTCTAATACTACTTGTAGGATCAAGGATAACCAACTAGAGTGGGGTGAATAGGAGGTTACTAAATTTTTCGATTCTAATTTGTGATTAATGAAATCACTAAGTTAGAGAGGCAATAATTGCAAATTGATAATGTGATCTCCAGGGATTTATAAATCACTATAGCAATTTCAAATAAAGCAATAAATGATTCTTAGCACTAATATTTTACTCAATTTGCAAGTAATGAAAATTTAGCACAAAGATGATAAAAGCAAGTCACAAGAGAATGAGACAAGAAAGTTTATCCTGTGGTCTTGAAGACTTTGCCGGTCTCTCCTACTCCACGTTGAGGTGACTTGAACCACTTCAAGTCGGCTCCTCTTGCTTGAGCCTTCCTCGATCACTAGCGGTAGCTCTTCAACACTCCAGTTAGGCGAGCTCCTTGCCTTTACAAATGATCGGGTCTTCTCACAATCTTCTTTGAGAAGATCACCAATGCCACACTCCTCCAAGCCGTCTAGGAGGCGGCAACCTCCAAGAGTAATAAACTTTGATGTTTGCTTGAGGTGAATCAAGTGTTAAATGGCTCAATCAATGCTCTCACTTGAATGTAACTCAACTACTCCTCAAGAGTGGATTTAATGCAATTGAGTAGATAAGAAACACACTAGAGCTCAAGGATATGCAAATAGGAGTTCTTCACCACAAGAATGCTGCATATGAGGGTGTATTTATAGCCTTCATCAAATGTGCTAGCCGTTACTACCAAACCCCTGAAAAATTCAGGGTGGCCGGCACTACCGCCCATCTGGGGCCAGTACTGCCGGCCTTAGGTTCAACGGTCGACTGTAGACATTAAATGCGCTGACACACTAGCCGTTACCCTGAGGTTGGCACTACCGCCCATGCTAGGCCGGTAGTGCCGACCGAGCGGCAGTACTGCTCGCAAGGGGTCGGTAGTGCCGGCCGACCTAGCCTCAGAAACAACCTTCTCTGGAAAAAGATTACGTCGGTACTGCCGGCCGAGCGGCAGTACCGCCCTCAGATGGTCGGTAGTGCCGGCTGCGCTCTGATCGAAAAACACCCCTTTCTGTAAAATAAGTACCAGGCCTTCGACCGGTACTACCGACCTGAGTGGTAGTACCGCACTACCATGGTCGGTAGTGCCGGTCTAGGCTGGCCAGAGGTAAAAACACTCATTTCTTTTTGTCTCAACTTAAAAACATCAATTTTGAATATTGATTGAGCCATTTTCACTGAGCACACATCAACCTATTGATCAAAATCTATCTTAATAGTACGGCATCTATCCTAATAATCCGATCTTTTCTTCCAAACTCCGAGATCGGCAAAAAGACTATGAAAAATCCTTAAATTTATACCTCATCTCTTTAGCTAGACATACTGATCTTCTTTTAGCCTTATGTTCACACTTCATTATTTTTCTTAGCTAGGTCCAACCTGTCTTCAATCACATTTAGAGAAACATTGTTAGTCCTATAAGCGCGATTGTCATTAATTACCAAAACCAAAACAATTTAGGGGCCTAGATGCTTTCACCGATTAAGGCTAATCATAGGATGAAGGTAGATCAACTCTGAAAAAGGCGATGCGCAACAAGATCAGAGAAAATTGAACCTGATTGGCGTAACAAAAGAGGATCAACAATCGGCGATGCGCAACTTTTTTGATCAAATTAAGTTACAAGAGTCTAAATTACAAGGGCTACTCCTAATTAACAGTAAGGTAGACGAAAGTAACGTGTTGGTTGATTGGGTTGTTCTCCTTTTTTGCCTACCTATGACTATCTTTTATACCCATCGACCGATCGTGTCCTACTACAACACGCTATAAAACATGATCCGTATCGGCCTAAATCCAGACGGTCTTTCCTTGAAATCTTTACCGTAACCAAATATCCTCAAATCTTTCCAAACCACACATCGGTTAGGATTTGTTGACTTTACCCTGCTGACTTTGACCATGCCTGCCAAATCTTGGTGCAAACATATGCCCCCTATTTTTGAAAGATAATTCGTTATTTTCCAAAAATCTCTCTTATCGGCTTCTTTCTCCATTGGCTTTGTCACAATATTTTCATCAGTAACTGCCCCATTTATGGCACCGTAAAAATCTCGATATATCGTGTGTTTTAACTGCACACATCCCTTCAATATATTTCCCACTGTTTCATCTTTTTACCTCCGTTATAAATATGAGGCCCCCGCAATGTTATTCTTACGCTTTCAAGCTCTCAGAACACCTGCAATCGGCTGCTCCATCTTGGCTAACAAGTCCTTCAGTGCTCGCCTCATCCTGTTTTTCAATCGGCTTTCCCCGAGATCGACTGAATGGATTCCACCTAGGTACTCCTTTCGATCCCTGACAGCAATGACCAATTCTACCTAGGACCGGTAGGAAGTTTAGATACTGATTTAGTTATAAACGAAGAAGTCCCTCGTCTCCCGCTATCGGCTGCTAATTATAACATAGAGGGTTGGAGCAAGAGCTTTAGAGATTGGTCGACAACGCTCAAAGGATGGAAGAGCTAGTACAATCAGGTAGCTGCCCAGAAGAAAGAGATATGAGAGAGAATAGGGATAGCCGAGTGCCTCCCCCTTTGCTTAGCCGATTCAGAGGCCAATGAGCCCTTAGTGGACACGGCTTGCTATTTCTGGTCGGATACATTTAATGCTTTTATGTTCCACACCGGTCTAGTCAGCCCAACCCTCCTAGTTGTGGCTCAATTTTGTTGCCTGAGGCTGGACAAAGAGTAGATATCGGCTTATAGCACCAAGCCCAAGTACAAACTCATCAGATCTAAAGGTGAAGGATGGGCCAAATACATCAGCAATAACAACAAAGCGCATGGGCCAATATCGAACGAAGAACATGTAGCTTTTCTCAACCTCTGGCTAGATCGGTATCTGTTCTATAGTACTTCTCTTGAGCCGACTCAGGTGTATCAAACCATAACAGAGCAACTGGTAGAGGGTCGTCGGCTAGCCCTAGGAAAAATGCTATTGTGAGCGGCATACTAGATGATTTATGTAATAAGGAGTCGGCTTTTTACGGGGTTCGCTAGTTTCTCCGTCGGTAATATAAGCGGCCCCCTTTGGTTCATCCAAATCTAGCTGTACTGCCTGTTCAGCCGATCATTCAACTTGAATCCTTCAGAAGACACAGCATTTCCATGAGAAGACACTCCAGAGGGCGAGATCCCTCAATTCAGAGCCAGCCAATCATATGGTGAAAGATTTATGATGTGCTCTAGAAATGAGACAAGGATTACACCCATCGGCTCAAGAAAGTACCTGGCGTTCTTCCTTCAACTCGATAATGAAGACTTCAAGCAACAGGACTTCTTCAGTTATAGTGGAGTGGCCAATTTTCAATAGCCATAATTCTTGCACCTAGAAGTCGACAGTTCTCTGATGCCTTAGGAGACCTTGAACTTTTGCAATATTTTCATCTCTCCAAATATTCTTCACGTCGGCCTCAATACGAGAAATTGGACATTTCAGCCATCTTATGAATTTTACCACCCCTCTATCTATGCCAGGCAGCTGGGCTTCAGGCAAGTGATCCCATGTCTCCCACTGCTTGATCAGCTTCAGCCAAGAGCTCGCGTTCGCAACGCAGCTGTGGCTAACATAGTACTAGAGATAGCTGACGAGCATCAAATTAACAACTTACCACATTTCATCCTAAACACTCGTCGGGCAAGCCACTTTTCTTCTTGGTGGTTATCAATCACAGAAGCACTGTTCTTGGAGAGGACACCGTCAGCTGTTATTAATGCATTTTTCCCAAATCTACCTGAGCCGACGGTAGCATCTGACAGCTATTCGAGCGACGAGTCTAGCTCCTTCGGGTATACTAACACAAGTTTAGTAGACATTACCGGCGAGGTATCAGCTTGAATAAATTCTCCGCTATTTATATTGTGATTCCTTCAAGTACCCTTTTACTAATCGACTTAAATTTTCCTTTTAAGACTAAGGCGATCGAGAAGAAACCAGCCTCGAAACCGTCGGGTAGCGGCGATCAAACCAAGAGGCCGCATCGATCGACTGGTCTGACGGGCTATACTTCTGGCTCGTTGGGCATCCAAAGCCCCTCGCTGTCGGAGTTAGAGAAACAACAACATCCCAGTATGTATTTTCTTTAATCGGCCAAAGCTTTATCCCTTATAAAAGAAAAACTAACACTTAGGTGATCATTTCCAGAAAAGAAGCGTGCCAAGTCTGTAAAGAAATCCGCTAACAGAGGTGCCAAGCCTCAGGAACAGAGCGGTGAAAGCCTCCCCGCCTTCTCCTCATACATCGGCTTCGAGAGTGGTAAGTTTTCCCTTCGCAAATTTTTCCAACTGATAAATATACCAATATGTCATCTTAACTTACTTTTAATCCATTCTTCATCCAACTCCTTCGGTGCAGGCGGCTACCATTATGGCCGATTTGCCAGCGGCCTCTTTTGAGCCCCCACCACCAACTTCGCAGCCAACACCGTCTATTCCTATTACTGCTGCCTCTTCACCAACATCGTCTGATCCAACGAATTTGCTTGGTTTCTGCTTGGCGAATTTAGAAGATCCAGAGATAATGGCCACAGATGACTATGATGCAAAAATAAGAAAAATTCTTAAAGTATCAAAAGAAGCATCGACCGTAGTGATATCGGCTCCGGGGACGCAAGAAAAACTAGACAAACTCTTTGACCTGGTAATGAAGCCACAAACAGAAATCATGAGCAACAACCAGCCGATCAGCGACGCGATGGTTGCTGTCGAAGCCGATTTGCCCCTAGAGGCGATGGCTGCTCTCTTGGATGTCTGCCACCTAGATGGTAAAAATGCAGAAGTCGATGCTGACAAGGCCTGAATTGCTCAAAGGGCGACACAAGAAGCAGATCAAAAATTGCTAGACGAACTGGTAGCCGATGCCAAGGCGAAGAAGTGCAAGTTTGACGCTGACGCCCAGTCGCTCAAGATTAATAAAGAAGCAGTTGCAAATCTTGAGTTGACGAAGAAACTCCTTGAGGAAGAATTGGCCAAGTTAACAAAGCAAATCTCTGACGGCCAACAACTCATTGAGAAATCCACATCAGCTATCAAGGAGCAGAAATTTGAAATCGCCTTGGCCGTAGCTGGCATCAAGAAACAAACCGCTAAAGTTGTCCCTATGCTTGGAAATGCGAAAGAAGACGAGATGATCTTAGATCGGGTGCAAGAGACGATAGAAAAGACAGCGGGAGCTCTATCGGCTTTAGGCACAAGACTGCATGGCTCTAGTCTGCAACTCTAATTGTAACTTGTAATGAGCCAACAAAAATGCTGTGGTCAGCTTTGGTTGAAACTATGGTCGTAAACTTTTTGTAACTTCCAATCGACTGTTTAACCGATTGCTTATTTAAATATTATTCCTGCGCACAATTTGCATGTTATTGTATTATTCTAATCGTTAGCCAAAATTAACTGCATCGTGTTAATTTGGCTTCCCAAGCGACGATCATCTGTAGCCGATTAAGAACCAACCTAAATGCTAGGGTAGTACTTCTTCAAATATTTCCCATTGATTGCCTTATGGAGCACAACTCCTTCCAACGTTTGAAGTATGTAAGAATTCCCATCGACAAGTCGATTTATCCTATATGGCCCTTCCCATGTAGGAGACCATTTTTCAAATCGATTATCCCTAAAACCGATAGGAAGTGTAGTTTTTCAAACTAAATCAGCTTCACAGAAAGACTTAGGCACGACCTTTTTGTTGTAAGCCCTAGCAACCCTTTCCTCGTTCCTTCTGAGTCGATCCAATGTACACAAACACAACTCTGTCAAATCATCTAAGTTGTCAACCATTAACTCTTGGTAACCTTGAGCCAACAAATCATTTTGTCTGGCTATTCATATATAATCATTTATCTCTACTGGCAAAATGGCTTCTTGGCCGTAAAACTAGCTGATAAGGTGAAAGTTTTGTTGCTCCATGGTACGCTAGCCGATAAGCCCATAATGATTCTGACAGCGCTGTGTGTCAATTCTTTGGTTTCTCATCAATTTTCCTCTTAATCAGCTTAATCAACGCTTTATTAGACGATTCAGCTTGTCCATTGGTTTGAGCATAGTAAGGTGATGAATTCAATAACTTATTACCCAAACTTTTGGCAAAACCTTGAAAATCATTGGACATAAACACAGTACCTTGATTGGTCGTAATGGTTTGTGAGATTCCAAACTGATGGATAATGTGTTCACTAACAAATCCAATAGCCTCAATACTTGTAACATTTTTTAGTGGTACAGCTTCAACCCATTTAGAAAAATAATAGGTCGCAGCCAAAATGAACTTATGGTCTTTGCTTGAAGCAAAAAATATTTGCCTGATTATGTCTATACCCCAGCCTCTGAATGGCCAAGGCTTAATAATGGGATGCAAAGTCGATGTTGAAGCTAATTGTACGTTGCCGAGTTTCTGACAAGTCTGGCATCCTTTGTAATACTTAAAGCAATCTTACAACATTATCAACCAAAAATACCCTGTACGTCTAAGCATCCACTTCATCTTGTAAGCCGATTGATGAGACCCACAAATACCTTCATGTGCTTCACCCATCCCAACCTTAGCCTCATCGGCTCCAAGGCACCTTAGAAACAAACCTTCTAATGTTCGATAATATAGCACATTATCCATCATGACATATTTTAAAGCATGCCGCTTAACTTTAGGTTCCATCGACTTGGAAGGATCAATCAAGTAGTCTTCTATTTTCGCCCTAAAATCAATAGTGTCAACGCACATTACTGTTTTCTCAATCGACTCAAGCATTTGCGGCCGGCCAAAGTCCTTATAGCCTTATGCTTGCTGAGCTAGCAAGTTTGCTCTATCATTTATTCCACGAGGAATATGACTAATGGAGAACCAAGTAAATGAGCCGATTGTAACAAGGCATTGGTCTAAGTATTTAAGCACAGTTTCATCATAGCATTGATATTCTCCCTTAATTTGTTGCACAATTAACAGAGAATCGCCATATGCCGCAATAGTATCTACTTCGATATTTTCCAGCAATTGTAGGCCTTTAAGCAACGCTTCGTATTCTGCCTGATTATTAGAGCATCGGCTATTTAGCCGAAATGCAAATTCAAAGCTGTGTCCCTTAGGCGAGATAAGCACTATTCTAATACCATTACCTTCTCGACACATCGATCTGTCAGAATACAACTGCCAAGGGGCTACATCTACTAGACCAGCAGTAGTATCATGCCCCGTCATAAAATCAGCTATAACCTGGCATAATTGGCCGACGGGATATTAGGGATGTGCCAATTACGATCATAATTGGCATTCTGCCACCTGAGTGTAAGCTCGGGCTGCCTATTAGACTGAGCCGATGGATATTGAGGATATTGTTTGTATCAATTGTTTCTCCTAACCGATGACTCAGTTAATGGGACAAAAGGTTCTGAATAGGTTACTACTTTATGCGGGGCCGGATTCCTGGGTGGAATTGGCTCGTAGTATCGCGGGCACCTACTAGGTTCAATCGGCTGTGAAATCGATGATGGAAAGGCGTAAAATAGGGTCGACGGTGGCAAGTTAGCTGACTCATTTACCTTGGCAGCATCAGTATATGCTTGGTAATATGTGACCCAGCTAGGACGAGGATCTCGCGGTAGTATGATAGTAGGTTGAGTCGGCATCAACGATGGTGTTACAGCCGATAGTTTCGGACCGGCCGCCGTGCCTTGGGTGCTTTGTGCCATTGAATAAACAGGATAACTCGGTAGCGCTTGCAGCGGATCAAACAGGCTCCCAGACGTAGCCAACTCTTGAGCAATAGTCTTAAAGGTAGATCGACTCCACAGGGATAAAGGTAGATCGACTCTGAAAAAGATGATGCACAACAAGATCAGAGAAAATTGAACCTGATCGGCGTAATAAAAGATGATCAACAATCGGCGATGCGCAACTTTTTTTGATCAAATTAAGTTACAAGAGTCTAAATTATAAGGGCTACTCCTAATTGACAGAAAAGTAGACGAAAGTAACGTGCTGGTTGATTGGGTTGTTCTCCTTTTTTGCCTACCTATAACCATCTTTTATACCCATCGGCCCATCGTGTCCTACTACAACACGCTATAAAATATGATCCGTATCGGCCTAAATCCGGACAGTCTTTCTTTGAAATCTTTGCCGTAACCAAATATCCTTAAATCTTTCCAGACCACACATCGGTTAGGATTCGTTGACTCAACCCTGCCGACGTTGACCATGCCTGCCAAATCTTGGTGCAAACAGTAACAAAAATGAGAAATTTGTAACAAATGATAAATGAAAAGGAAAAGGACAAATGCTTACTGTTCACAGCGATTTTTTTTATTTCTTCTACCACAATGTGAGTTTGAAGTTGAAATTGTATATATATAGAGTGCTACGACACTCCATAGACTTTTTTTAATATTGATTTCGCCCCTCGTCCGATTGAGTTGCACTGGTAGCTAGCATGGGTCACAGCTGTGATTCAGTTGCCTTGCCGCCAAATGCGGCCTATTCCCGTAAGATGCAAATAGCTTCAACTGCAATCCCTGTGGAGCCACTCCATAACACATCATGGGGTAAGTGGGCACCTCAGGGAAACTATACAGGTGTGTTTAGTTGCCTGTGTAGTGTTTGAATCGTATGAGTGGATGTAATTGTATCTGTTAGACACGTGTTTGGTTTTCTGTTCATCTAGGTCAGGTGGATGCAATTGCACCCACTCATGCAGGATGGAGGAAACACAGAAATTGAGTTTTTCTCCGATACAAGCCTGTGAGATGCATAAACAAGCAACCAAATAACTCAACTTGCACCCACTAATGCAGGCTAAAACTAGCCTGAATGACTCATACGAGACAGATTAGGATGGTACAGATAACCAAACATACCCTATATGTATCATAGATGCATCCAAGAACCGCTATTGTTGTATGATGCTTGGATCTGCGTGCAATCAATGGTCAATAGGATAAACCACGCAATGGACAACAAAAGCTTAGCAGTACAAGCATAAATTGGCCTCCCTTCTGGGTGAGGACATCACAGGGTTTAATCATATGAGGCAAGTTAATGCCTGAGAAGGGGTATTGAATGGTTTTAGGTTAACCATCTTGCAAGGATGGGAGGGAGAAGAATTAAATGGGCATGCAAGTAAGCCCATCAATTGCTGGAAATGTTGGTTGTTGATTCTTTCTTCCTTTTCCTCCATCATCCTTGTTTTGTTTTCCTCGATCTTCTTCTTCTTTCTGTTAGCTTCTAGAAGATCTTTTTGTATGTTTATGATTTTTTAGAGTACACACCATTTTCTAGTCTAGAGCAATATTTACTGATTGTTGATTCATGTAGAATGTGGGGGTGCAAGGTGCATGTGTTTTGGCTTGAATACACAGACATTCGTGTTGATTGTTGGGAGGAGTTGGAATAAGTTTACTGGGGAGAGAGGTTGCTAAATTGCTCTAGGCACGTTGAAGGTGGATAACGACCTAGGGTTTTCTTTAGTGGCGTTTCACTTCAAATCCTTAGTTTATTAAGCTCAAAGCATTTTTATTGTTTTCCTGGGAATTTACAACTCCATCTTCTGCTTTCTTTAGGCTTAGGTGAATTCCTCGTATGCCACTAAAAGTTTACCTCATCCCTTTTACACCACTCATTGTCCCACTCACATATAAGCCCTGACTGTATATACCAGTGATACATTTAGGGATTTTTCAAAATTCTAATGGCATATAAGAAATGAATACTTTCCTTAGCATAAACCACAAAAGAATTGTTTTTTAGAGAGAGATTGTAAAGGATAATTTTTTTTGAGAGATTGTAATGTGTAGATGTATAAAATCAACAAATGGTGTATAACTGCAGAGCATGATCACAGTTCTCACCATTTTAATAGGCTAGACTTCATGAGTGCAGGAGAGGCAAGTCTAATAAATCCAATCAAGTGGCTAATGGATTTGGTCCACATTCTCATCATCTTATTCAAACGATAAAATTCTCCGATGACTTAATCTTCCATTTTTTTTTGTTTGGGAAAAATACAGGCTTTTTATGCGTATTAGTACAATGGAAAGAAAAGAAAGAAAAGACATGGTTTCTGCATTGCTTTCTTTTTTTTTTTGTATCGAATATAATTGACAGAGAAATATCGTCAAGTACGAAGCTTCGATTTGACAATAACATGAAAGAAAATTGGACATCGCTTTCTTAGATGGACCTTGGAAAATTTGACCTTGAAAATTGCGGTACCAGTTAAGTGCATATAATGCCAAATTGGCTATAGTGCAACCAAATCCTTCAAACCATGGGAGGAACTAGGGGTACTAGGTATGCCTCAGCACCCCCAGAAATTTGAGGAAGGTTAAAATTTCACCCCTTCAATAGACTAAATTTGGTGATTGAATTGGTTTCGATTTTAGCAGTTTGGGATTTTTAAGACCTTAGAACTATTTGTATTATACTTTTAGCAAATTTTAAATATATATGTAAGATTTATGATAGTACGAAATCATTGTACAAGACTATAGAGTTATACGTGTGAAGTGTGCACCTCCATAAAAAAATTTATAGTTCTGCCGCTACTTCAACACATACTTTGCTTATACATGTGGCTAATTTTATATCGTTTTGAGTTAGTTTTGTTTTGGGTTAACGTGATTATAGAATTAATACTAAAACAGATTTTTTTACAAACAATAAAGTGTTTTCGCCCTGAACCCAAGACCTGATGCTCGTGCATAGACATCTTAATTGAGCTTTGCAAAAAGTTCTTTTCTTTCCGTTTCAATGGCCTAGCTTGTCCAAAGTAAACTTGCACACAAGAACAGAGTAGTACTATAGTGATATTTAAGTGCTGTCCTTAAAGTATAGATTAGATGAATCTTAGAAGACAATGCGATGGATTAAGTTAATGACATTGTTGTAATACACAAGGCAAAACTTGCTAATGCCGGAAGTTTCCGATGGAAACTAAGCAACTGTCTCCTCCCCGCCAAAATTGCAGCAAGAAAGTTTTTTTATATGTGCACCAAGAAAGTTCAGTGATTGACGCTCGCGCACACATGTAAACTTGTATACACACACATCTACACTTGTATATCACACACACAGTACAAGCCATTGCCGTCTCTCTCAAAACTCTCTCTCTCTCTCTCTCTGTGCGCGCATTATTTATCCTTTTGTCCACTCCCCTCCAATTAATTCTTCACCAAGAAATTACCTTTTGTCCTTGCTCTTGTCGTTGTTCTTGGTTCTCATCTTCATATATAAGCAAAGCACCAATTCTTGGCCTAATCAGACAGTCAGGAGGAGTTCTTGTTCGAACTTCAGTGTTTCTTGGATATTTTGCTGCTCATCCATGGGTATCTTCAGCTCGTCCGCGAAGGTGTACAAGCCGGCCGCCGAGGTCAATCTCGGCCCCGACAGCGACGAATTCTACATCAGCCCTAACGTCAAAGGTTTCCTTGCTGCTCATTTGCAATCCTGAATTCTGTTCTCGGAGTTTAATTCTGAATTCCGTTCTTCGAGTTTGCTTCTTCAGCTCCTCGGGTCGCCGGGCTTCTGGTGAAGATCTTCGTGTGGATTCTTGAGATGCCGATCATAGGTCAGATTGTGCTTTACATCTTGAAGAAGGATAACCTCATCAATAAGGTGCGGCAGAAATTTAAGTCTCCTGAAAATTTTATTTATTTCTTTCTTCAAAACAGAAAAAAGAACTGCTCCTTTCTGATAATGTTAGATGAAGCTCAGCCTAATTTGCAGTTACCATGCATGCATGTAAACTGTAATGATCGGTGATGAATTAAGTTTCATCCAAATGTTGTGAACACAATTATTACACCAGCAAATTGCACTGTAGTGCGGTTTTGTTGCACTATCTTGGAGCAGTCTCAGGAATAATTTCTCTGATTTGACACAGTTTTCTGACTTGTGAACACACTGTTTGCAGCTTGTCTCAGAAGCTGAAATCCCGGAGCCGCCACTGTTCACTGCAACCCACAGCTGGGAAGGTTCTCTGCAATTTCTGAATGTCTGACCATGCCAAATTCTTGCTTGGAACAGAACTTTCTTTTCAGTGGATCCAATTCAAACAACAAACTGTTGCTGCTGCAGACATTCCAGAGCAGAATGTCAGCCTGACGAAGCCCGACTTGTCGCCCGCGGAGCGCGTTCAGGAGGTCGTCAGCTGCCTCCCTGCTCGCCTCGAATCGACGCTCACCACTGATGCGTCGTCGAACCTCAAGCGCTGGACGATAATGGACTTCTCCAAGGCATACAGTTCGGGAGAGACTACCCCTGTTCAGGTTTGTTTTGGTTTCCATTGTTCTTGACAATAGTTAGAACTTATAAGGTTTACATGGTAAATTCTCATTATTTACTGTACTGTGTATAACTCCCTGTCCTTAACTAATGAATTGTTACGGCCAAGAAAGTTTAAGCACGTCACAAATACATTTTGCTCCTGACTGTTAAAGCATGATGTAAAAGTAAAAATATATATTATGGCAGATGAGCAAGAACAACATTTTTCAGGTTGCAAGGAGATTTCTGGCTGCAGTGGAGGAGTGCTCAAGCCCTAGCCTTAACATGGCCTTCTTCATCAGCTACAACCCTGAAGACATCATGAAGCAGGCTGATGAGTCCACCCTCAGATACCAGAGAGGTAAATAAATCCTACTCTCCTTCATTTACACAGCAGATGCACAATAACAATGAACAGAAACATAGTAACAGTTAATAACAGCACAAAACAATGACTGAACTGTTCCTATCAGCCAACAAATCACCTTTTCTTGGTTCTTGCCCTCTTTCAGTTTTGACACCTAGGAAACCAAACTTTTGTACCCACCAGCTGCCAACCATGCAATACACGTACACCAGTCCAAAAACACTCACAACCAGAACCTGTCCAAGAAGTTCCTGGATTTTCTGGTTTGACACCTTAAAACACCGATTGAATAAAGGAAAGGAAAAGAAAGGAAAGGAAGCTGGTCAGATGAATGCTGTTAATTACATGTTGTCTACAAACAAAGAGAGCAGGAGATGCAACAACTGCAGGTTAGCATACCAAATGTCACATTCCGGTGAAGATTATTTACAGAGACTAGGCTGATATCACTTTCGTGCACTAAGATATCGGTCCTGAAGGCACGCATTCATTGCGTAATCGATCAGTTATTTGTTAGTCCATGTGATTGCAGATCAATCAGGGCTCTTGCAGAGTTATATGGCTAGAATTCTTAGGCTGCTAGCAGCCTAGCATTATATTAGGTCCAAGTCTAATTAGAAAGGGACATGTATATTATGTAAAGCCGAAAAAGAAAGGGATGTGGTGCATAAAAGAAAGTCTTTAATCTAGATCACAACAGCATGTGTCAGGTCAGGAAAATAACCTTCCATTTGGGCCCCTCTCTCAACCCTCCCCCCTTTTGATACTGAAATTACTGAATTGTTTTGACCAAACTGTTTTGTTCTTTGCTTTAACCATAGGGACACCTCTGTCTGCAATGGATGGAGTGCTGGTGGCTGTGAAAGACGAGCTAGATTGTTTGCCGTACCCAACCACAGGTAATACAATCTAGCAACATGGCTTGATCCGCATTTTTTTTTCCCACTGTAAACGGCTGCTGTTCGCATGCAAATTGTTGCGAGACTTGCATTGGCAGCCGGGATTCAAATTTCATTTTGGATAAAATTCGCCGAGGACCGAAATCCGAAATTTCAACGAAATCTCATTGTTTCGGATAAAATTCGGACGAAATTCAAAAAACAAATTTCGAATCCGGAATTTTTGGACCGAATTTTGCTCGAAATTGCCGAAATTTTGGCAAATTTCAACTAAACAAAAA
This sequence comes from Otatea glauca, assembly GCA_036346275.1. Lineage (NCBI taxonomy): Eukaryota > Viridiplantae > Streptophyta > Magnoliopsida > Poales > Poaceae > Otatea > Otatea glauca. Next base: position 7,156,916 of record CM070733.1, on the reverse strand, counting down.
ATGGTTCAAACAATATTGAATTTTTTTAAATTTTTTATGGAGGTTCCAGACACATCAATGATATTCCTATAAAAATTTCAGATGATTATCAAGTATAAGGAATTTTTCAAAAAATCGAACATTGCTACTGTCCTGATAAAACGCTGATCGGCAAGTTTGAACCGAATGAAAAATGGTTCAAACCAAGTTAGAAAATTTTGAAATTTCTTGTGCATGATTATGATGCATCATTAATGTTATCATAAAATTTTCAGATGATGATCAAGCTTCATGAATTTTAAAAATTCGAACAGTGCTACAGTCCTGTTAAAAGGCTTAACAGCAAACTTGAACAAATTGAAAAATGGTTCAAACCACATTAGAAATTTTTTGTGAATGGTTCTGATGTAACATTAATGTTTCTATAAAATTTTTAGATGATTATCATGCTTAAATAAGTTTTAAAAATTCTGACAGTGCTACGTCCTGATAAAAGCCTGATGATCAATATATAGATTTGCTTTAGCAATAAAAAAGGTTTAAATTTTTGAAAATTTTACAGAAGGGTGATAAGGAAATTCTTAAGATCTCATAAATGTTTTTAATCATGATCATACTCCAGTAAATTTATAAAATTCTTACAAGGCATATTACCATTTATGTTCTTTCTTTTTTTGAGTTTTGAAATATAATATAACAAATGAAGTTCAATGCTTACATAGATTTGATTGACCAAACAAAAAAAATTGAATTTTTTAAAAAATTATAAAATGGTACTGAGGAAATTTTAAATCTCTCATAAAAATTTTATATCATGATCACACTCGAGAAAATTTATAAAATTCTGACAAGGTTACTATCCCAATTATGTTCATTCTGTTTTTGATTTTTTAAAGATAACAAATTAATTTAAATTATTTTCAGATTTTTTTCCGTATGATTCTACACTACTAAAGATAGTATCATAAATGTTTCAGATTATTATCAAGCTTGTATAATTTTATAAAAATCTGACAATTTTTCTGCCAAAATTTTAAAATATCTCAAAAATTCGATTTTTCAACAAATTTTCATAGAAGATGACTTCCTTAAGGGTTATCGGACCAAATCTGACCTTTAAAGTTTGGAAAATGGCCAAAAATCACGAAATTTTGCTTTACTGTAGCAATTCTGAATTTTTTAAAATTTTTAAATCCGACCGGTAGTTCGAATTTCATGGAAATCCGAAATTTCGGAGAAATTTATATCCATGATCGGCACCCGCTGCCATTTGTGAGCGGGTTGACTGGTGAACCTGTGGGGCGTGTGGCACTAGCCATCGCAATCATGCTTGTGATCTAAGCGTAGGCCGTCGTGTCGCCCATCAACCAGACACAACATCATCACAATTCAGAATATTGCTCTTCTTTATTTTCTTTTTTGAAAAATATCGCTCTTAAAAGCGCGCTTGATGGGATTGTTGCACTGGTCCATGTCTCTCTGTAAAACTGCGATGCCACCCTAAAAAGTTTTGTCTCCCCTCTCTCTCTCTCTTGTATGGTACTAATTAATTTTTTTTATCTAAAAGATTACATTAGTTAGTATTTGTTTATAATTTATTTGATAGTAAATTAGTATGAATATCTTCACCAAATCAATAGATAGATCTGATTTCTACTATCTATAGTATACTACCGTTATAATGCAATATAAAATTTCTCTTCTCGTATGGCTGGACTGTTTGAAACACGTGAATTTCGTAGAAAATAGTGTGACTTTAGCTGAACTTGAGCGGTAATTTAGGAAAGAAAAATCCCTAAACCGGGTTTCTAATCCCGAGCGAACTGTGACGACGCATGCAGGCGGGACGCGGTGGCTGGGGAGCGAGCGCGCGTGCGAGGCGGACGCGGCGTGCGTGGCGCAGCTGCGCGCGTGCGGCGCCATCCTCGCCGGGAAGACCAACATGCACGAGCTCGGCGCCGGCACCAGCGGCATCAACCCGCACCACGGGTACGTACGTGCGTACGTCGCACACCTACCGTACTTACCACACAGCGTACACGGTAATTGCTTCGATTTCACTCTCCCTGATCGCTGTGATCATCCGCCGCCGATTACTAGTTACCACGAGCAATTTCACCGACAACGTACGTGTATAAAGTACGTACTACAAGCAGCACAGCATGGTACTGTCGATCCTACAGCCTAGCCTGACAGTGGCAGGTGCTGCATCACTCCTGCAGAAGCTTGAAACAGTACTCAAGTGATCTCCTACGGTAGCCTTGGTTTTCCACCCACCACTAGTAGGTGGAGGAAAGAATGAATGATGGATGGCTTATTTTTTGTTTCAATATATTACAATTTAGAGTCTCTTTGTTTTTACTGTGAATTTTGGATTTAAACCCCAAAAGCTGAATAAAAAATAAACAGTCCGATTCTAGGAATCTTCTCATAATCCAGCCCACCAATATACACTAGAATTCACAATCCACTTCATATGTACTTTTGTAGATTATGAGAAATACAAATATGAGAATACCACTGAAGGTTCCAAATAATTACCCATCAAATACCATCCTAGAATTTATAATCTAGAATCAGCTTTTCTCCGACCATAATCCTGAATCAGCTTTTGGAGAATCCACAGCAAAAACAATTAGACCCTTATATTTAAAGAACGATGCATAGAAACAACTTGTAATGCACAGTGACCACGTTGCCAGAAAAAGTTGGTTACTCGCACAAATATCACTGGCCGATTCATCGCCGGAGTGCAATACCTTAGCTGAAGCAACCACCTGTGTCACCCGGATCACTAGATCAGGGAGTCACATTAGCTAAGTAGTAATAAAGAGAAATATTAGCCAGTGTAATTAAAAATCGGGTATATATACGTGCACGTTAAGTGGGACAGTCTGTTCCGCACTCTAGAGATCGTAGAGCTTCCGATTACTTCCTTAATGTGTGCAGGGGATACGCACGCTCCTATAGGTATGGTGCATAAGTGTGGTACTGTGGTGTGTATTCACCTCGTACTCTAGAAAAATAAAGGCCATTACAACTGTACGCGGTGGACCAAAAAGAGAGGGAAAGGAAAAGTTCGTACCTGATCTGATCCGCTGCGTTTATGATGATGTCTCTGCAGGTCCACGAGGAACCCGTACAACGTCGGCAAGGTCTCCGGCGGCTCCTCCAGCGGCTCGGCCGCCGTGGTCTGCGCCGGCCTCTGCCCTGTCGCGCTCGGCGTCGACGGTGGAGGTAAGCAATTTTCACTGGCAACATCATAAGCGCGACGCTACCTGTAGCGCGTTAAGATTCTGGGACACTGAATTTGCTGATGTGGTTGTGTCTTCTGCTCCAGGATCTGTTCGGATGCCGGCCGCGCTGTGTGGTGTGGTTGGTTTCAAGCCGACCGCGGGACGATTTTCCAATGCTGGGTACGTACATCACCTTCCTTGAACGTGAAAAAACTAACCGCAAGTCCGCAAATGGTTCAGGCACACAGCATCTGAAAGTTAATCAAACACGCAAACCAAGTCGACTTAGAGTTAACGAAAAAGAAAGCGGGCAACTTGCAAATAGCAAAACCGATGTGTTTATGTCGCTCAAAATGATGCTGCTGCGGTTTCAGGGTTCTTCCATTGAATTGGACTGTCGGGATGCCGGGGATCTTGGCAGGGACGGTGGAGGATGCTACCATCGCGTCAGTGACCTCCCTTTCTTTCAGAAACTGTTACTGTCAATCTTATTGCCACCAGCTATCTGTATAGCATGAGCTGAAAAGTAAAAATCTTGTGGTGTTTTGGCTCTTTCAGTTATTCAGCTATCGTTGATCAGTCTCAGCCATCTTACCTGCGGGTAAAGGACAATCCTTTGTTACATTCCTTATAGTGTTCACCATCCAGTGAGACTAAATTACTGACGGAGTTGTCTTGCAGCCTGAGTTGAATCTGCCTCTGCTCAAGTCTACACTGTCCATTAGTAACATCAAACTAGCAAAATATGCAAAGGTTAGTGGGACTGTAAGCCAAAATTATAAATTAATGGGACTCTGAACATTGTGCTAACACTGCGACAAAAACAGTGGTTTAATGACAGTGCAGAGGACATCAGAAGCTGCTGCGACAAAGCTCTTCAGACGCTGCACACACAATACGGCTGGGAGGTAAGAAAGACTATGTAGTTAAACTGGATTGGCAGAAAGAAATGTAGTAATAATTTTGTCAAGAACTCCGTGATAGCTCATGTAATCTGGCAGAAAGAAATGTAATTTCTTCTTGTGATTCTTTCTTCACTGCAAGACTCTGGATGTGACAATACCTGAGATAGAGGAGATGCGCCTTGCGCATTACGTGACGATCGGTTCAGAATGCACTGCTTCACTTGCTAAATATCTTGACAAACTGTAAGTAGTTGATATGATATCTTCCGTGCATTTTAGTGCAACAAACTTTGAGTCATGACTGAACTGACCATGTCCTTTGAACTGTGCCAGGAAGAAATCCGAAATCGGATGGGATGCAAGGGTCGCGCTGAGTGTCTACGGTTCATTCAGCAGCAGAGCTTACCTGAATTCGCAACGACTCCGGTAGGCTATCATTTCTTAGATAGAGTCGTCTCTCAACATTTGAACAGTGATAAATTTCTTAGGATATTGCACAAATAGTAAAATTGAGTGTTCTATTCATTATCTTGATGGTTCATATGATCTAATATCGAACTGCAAAACATGTATTCAGGAGCCGTCAGATGTACTTCCACAAGGAAATCTTCAAGACAGCGGACGTTATCGTGTCACCAATGACTGGGTATTTGCAGCTTTCATCACTCTCAAATTAACCACACATGCATCACTTTGTCACTCTCAAATTAGTATTCATCCTTCACTAATCAATACCAACTACTTCTGCAGTGTGACTGCCTACACGCTACAAGATGACGCACTAAACACCGGAGAACTAGACTACATAAACGGAGGTAACTAACCAGAACTCAAAAAACATTTTCAGTAACTGCATACCATGTATGCTAACTCGGTGACATGTTGTTTCGACCAAAGCTGCGTTGGTCCGGTACTCAATAGCAGGGAACTTCCTCGGTTTGCCAGCCATTACCATCATGGTAACAGAAATCTGAACCTCGTCTACGTTCTGCAGAAATAAAATCTATCTACACAACGCTTAAGAAATTGACTACTTACATGACTGGATAAACTGGTGATCAACCTGTCAGGTTGGGTACGACAAGGGCGGACTGCCCATCGGCCTTCAGTTCATAGGCAAGCCGTGGTCCGAAGCGACTTTACTCCACGTAGCATTCGCAATGCAGGCAAGTGAAATATGCAATCTGCCCAAAGTAACAGCTGCTAAAATGTGAAGATGTGCTTCTACTTTCTAGTACTGATTACTACTGGTTTGCTGCAGGAAGCGTGCATCAAGAATTACAGAAAGCCTGCAGTGTTCTATGATCTCCTCAAGAAAGACTGAGAGACTGGTCAAGAACCTGCAGATATGTCAGCTCGTCGTCTTGATCAAATCTCCATTGAAGAGATGACATGTCTTCGGTAAGCACGGGAGAGTACCATACATATACGTGAAGAAATGTAGCAGATTGTTCCAGCAACAGAAGGCATTTTACCTTGAATGCTCATTTAGCATACAGGGTCAGAAAGAAAGAAACGAAGCAAAACAACTCAAATTCAGTAGCAGTTTAGGCTCAGGGGATTCAGTGATTCAGTTGATGTAAGCAGTAATGTGAAACATGTTCTGTGTACGGTCGTGCAAAAAATATATATAGTACGAATTTTCAGATACACTCAGGTGTTTAATCCTAGCATCTTCGCAAGGGCAGCAGTAGCTTTTCAAGTTTTTTTTTATTATTATTTTTTGGTAGGCCATAGCTGCTCAAGATCAAGATTTGTGTTGAAGAAAAAGAGCAATTTAGCTGCATCCGTAGCTGCGTGTGGGCCTCTGACACGTGGGTCCGAGGGTAGGCCCCGATCAGATTGTGAGCGCGTACACGTGAGGCACAGGGAGGCAAACCACAGACGTGGCGACAAGCACCTCCAATTATTATTTCGCGGATGGACGATACTGCTCCGCTGCCCATGTGGTGGTAATTACGTCCTCTTCTAGGGGGGCAAAACGGTCTACGATTTTTTTCTTTTAAGAAGGAACCACCTATGAATTTAAGCCGGTCTTAGGGCTTGCTTGTTTTAGTTTTAGATTCTCTATAAACTGATTCTGGATTGTAATTGTAGAGAAACTGATTCTTCAAAAGTTAGAATCCAAAAGCACATATGAAGTGGATTGTGGATTCTAGTGTATATGGGTGTGCTGGATTGTGAGAATCCGATTTTAGAATTGGGTTGTTTGTTTTTTATTATGCTTTTGGAGGTAGAATCCATAATCAAAAGCTAAAACAAACATATCCTTAGTTTCTTAAAAGTTATAAGCACTTTTTAAATAGTCTAGTTTTTAAATGATTTTTGTATAAGCTAGAAGCTATAAATACCAAAATCTAAAAGTCGACGTGAAGGCGCCGAGGAGCCCGCAAACTCTGGGATTTATATACGTGAGTATATTTCAAGGATGCTGGGCTATATACAAAACGTTCGCTCTTGCTAGAAAACTGTGGGAAGATTTATAATATCTCGTCGTCACGTGTCAATAAAGTGCACTCCACATCAATAGATATATACCTTAAACCATAATTAATTTTGGCTATATACTTGCGGATTGAATCTCCCGATTCCTTATTTATGCTCTTTTTTTATGGTGTTTGATATTAAACGCAGATTATACCAAAATCTAGTGGTAAGTATACTCATTGCATCTTATCCTTGGCGAGGACATCACCACCGATGGATCCACTTTCTAGACATGGCAGGCGATTACCCGGGCTCCTCGACGACGAGTCATAGAGATGCAATGCAACTCTACTATCGCAAACATCATGAAAACAAAGCTTTTTCAAACAAGGCTTCGTCTTGTACCATTAAGTAGTTAGCTTTGGCTAGGCTTCCAAAATTTCTGACTTCCTCGTTGGACATCACTTTGACTATGCATCAACAAAAGAGGAACGATGGCATGCAACGCAGAATGGCATTATAGAGATTTAAAAAAGTGCGTAATGCATATGTATATCTTATATTATAGGTGGAGACAATGCTGGCCTTTGGGCTGTGCCACGTCACTCCCTTCGTGAGAAGCCCCTCTGTAAAATTCAAAATTACGTTCGGGTCCTTCGGTCGGTTTTTTTAATAAAATAGACCCGACAAATTCGAAATTACGTTTAGGTCCCTCGACGTTTAGTTCAGGTCCTCTTGCTGATTTTTTGCAGAACAATCCCTGAAAAAAATGAAATTACATTTAGATCCCTCTGCAGTTTACGTTCAACTCCTCTCGGTGGTTTTTAGCGAACTGGACTAAAAAAACAAAAAATACGTCCGCGGTTTTCGCAAAAAATAAAACACAGATTCGTCGAAGGTTTATAGCAATTCACAAATTCGCCGGTAGGTCCTAGCGACCTATTTTATAAAAACATAGAAACCAAAATAAAAAAACAAAAAATACGTCTGCGATTTTCTTAAAAAAATAAAACACAGATTCGCCAAAAGTTTATAGCAATTCACAAATTAGTCGGTAGGTCCTAGCGACCCATTTGTTTTTAAACAAACACGAAAACCGAAATAAAAAAACATAAAATACATTCGCGGTTTTCTCGAAGAAAAAAACAAAGATTCACCAAAACTTTATAGCAGTTCACAGATTTGCCGATGGGTCATAACGACAATTTTTTTAAAGAAAACAGGATTTCGCACGGCGCAGCGTCGCACGACCGAATTTCTCGAATTTCGCATGTCGCAACGTCACGCGCCGAAATTTCACACGACGCAACGTAGCGCGTGATCTTGGCTAGTTAAAATCAACACGAAAACAAACAGATGAGCCCTTGTGTTGACCATATAGGGAAAATTTTGCTATCAACACCAAAAACAAGTTAAGTGCCCGCCATTCCTAGAAGTATAACCGACCTAGAAAGTCCCTGCATTCCAAACATACCTTAAAGTCGAATTTGAATATTTAAGAACGATAGTTTGGTCAAATCAGTAGAAAGGATTGAAAGGACAGGGGATGTCGCCTAGAGGGGGGGTGAATAGGCGAAATAAAAAAAATTTGCAGCAAAATAAAATTTCCCGAGGGTCTAAGTCCGGAGTGTCCGGGATTTTTATCCGGATACTCCGATATGTCCGGACTGTCCGGGGTCAGGAGCACGGATACTCCGGATTGGACCCGAGGATGAGACCGGAGTGTTCGGGACTTATTTCCGGGTACTCCGAAATGTTCGGACTATCCGGGTTCAGGAGTCCGGATACTCCGGATTGAAGACTTCGAAATGAGATTTTAAATCCTTGTAATTTTTCAACAATCTACTTGAATACAAAAGATCTAAATGCTATCAGGTATCTGGGAATGATGTAGATCTAGAGCCAAACACAACAATAGAGTAGATCGGGCAATTTCAAGATTCAAAATCAAATACTATAGCAAGAGTAAGAAGCAAACTTGGACACGATGATTTTTCACCCGAAGTTCGGATCCTTGAGGGGATCCTACGTCTCCGTTGAGGCGGCTCGGTCACACTTGAGCCGGGGTCTTTTTCAACCCTCTTCCTTCAGGTGTTGCACAAATGCACTCGCCGGTCTTCACTCCTTTGATCCCTTCCCTTACGGAGGCGGAACCGGCCTTCACAAACTTCCCACGGCCAACCACACAAAGCTCCGGTGGCTCGTAGGTGACCTCCTAGCCGTCTAGGAGTCCCCAACCTCCAAGAGAAACAAATGCTCACGAAGAACAAACTTGGAGATGAAATCAAGTGCTCAATCAACTCAAAACTCACTCAACCTAGCACCTCACTCCTCAAACTCTTCCCAACCCTTCTCACAAAGGGGATCACTTAGATCTAAGGGTAAAGAGGTGTTTTAGGGGCTCAAGAACAAGGGTATAGCACATCTAATCAACAGGGTAAAAGCCCCCCAAAATGAGGGAGGATGGGGCTATAAATAGAGCCCCCCAAAAAATAGTCGTTGGAGACAGCTGCGCACAACCCGGAGACTCCGGACAAATACCCCGGACACTCCGGACTAATTCAACCCGGAGTGTCCGGACTTAACACCGGATACTCCGGATTGTCCGAACAGCACTGAGCAGCCCGATGAAAACGAGCATAACTTTTGACTCCGGACTCCGATTTCAGTGATCTTGGACTCTACCGAAAGCTAAGAACGAGGGCTACACAACCAACAAGGTCTCACTACCCAAAACTCAAAGGATAAATACAGATTTCACAAAGAATCTAAGGGAGACCTAAAAACCTCACTTTCCGGCACCATCAACACCACTCTCTTTCTAAGTTTCACAAGGATGGATCACTTGAGCACTTGACACATCTAAAAGTCATTCGACATCGCATCCCTCTTAATAGTACGGCAATCCTTAGACTCAAAATAAATCAAAGATAATATAAGTCTAGAAATAGTCACTTGCAGTCTTCTTTCTTAATGCTTAGGTGCATGAAGACCTTCACCATATAATTGATGACATCTTCGCCTTGTCCAACTCGACTCGACTCACCTCATGAGACTCTCGTCCTATCAACCTTGACTTGATCATCTCTCTCGACGATCTCCACGCCAAGTCGATCCGACTTAGTCCTCAACTCTTGGTGATCTGCCGTCTTGTTGACCTCGGTTTAACCATCATCCTCCAAGATATCTTGGTCATCATACACATACTGGGACCTAAGTCTTTCCAATCCACTTATGATAGACATTAGTCCCAAAAGCTCAATAGATATAAACAAGTTGATATTTGTGGACAATTGATTACAACAAGTGTTTCATATAAAGAAGCATAGTATAAATGGAAACATTTGACATAAGAAATGTTCTCTACTAAGTACATCGTGATGAATATGTAATTGATCTATATGCACTAGAGAGATAATTGCCAATATGATGAATCAATTAAATCATGGCAAGGATCACAGTCTTTACTTAAATGAAGCACATGATAGAATATACACGAATTGTACATGTGCAAATAATATTTTGAATAAGAGTAAATATGTGATCCAACTCTAGATTAAACTTCACCAAGAGAAGTGCATGAGAAGATACACAACTAAAACATGCATGCACCAAGTCAATCTATAGCAATATGAAGTTTAACTCTAGTTAATACATGCATACTAAAAAACAAAGCACATAATGAACTCAAATGAATATATATGCACAAATAAATATGACATGAACCAATGTTCATATATATAATCAACATGCTACTTGGAGTTCACTATGCATTTGCTCAAAAGAAATGCAATAACAACTATAGAAGAGATACCAAAATTGCATACCTTATCTTTGCTTAACCATCCCACTTGATTTTCCTCTAAATAGATGAGACTGATACTCAACTAGGCAATAACAAGTTAGTCTCATACCAATATAATCATATTAGAGGTTTGTCATTTGTTAAGCACTAAGTTAAGCATTTACTTAATTACATAGATTGTCATTATGTGCGTTTGTCATTAATCACCAAAATAACATAAGTGCCTAGATGCACTTTCAATCTCCCCATTTTTGGTAATTTATGACAAACCTATTATCAATTGCATCAAATGACAATATTAAGATATTTAGCATTAAAACAAGCATGAAGATACAATAAGAGATCATACTTACAAATCATTCCTTTTTGTCAATCGATTTGGGGACAATTGATAAATCTATAAATTCTCCCCCTTTTGTCATTAATCCCAAAAAGGTGCTTAAAAGATTCTTATTGATTATTCAATAAAATCTGTTCTCCCCTTTGATTGCACACTCAATAAAAAGATTAGGGAGAAAAATAAAAATAAAAATAAAAATAAGGAGCTAGTAATAGGACAATAATATTGAGCTCCCCCTAAATCTAGGCAACATATGATACCAATTATTTCCAAGATTTAGGTAATAGATTTTTCTAATTATACCAATTTAAAGTAGTCATGATTCACAAGATATAAGTGATGCTTAAACATGACACACGAATATGATTTCACATGGAGAAGTTATATTCTTTAAGCATCAAGATCATATAGCAAATTTACATAATTTAAGCACATGCTCATGATCAAATTAAATTCTAACAATCAAGATCATATAAATAAGATTACACAAGAAGGAATTGCTTATATGATCACAAGATGTATACAAGATCATGAATCAAAATTGTATAAGTAAGATGTACTTTCATGATCAAGAATTTCATAAACTTATCAAGGGTATACCTCTTTGCAATGTGTCACCCATATGTACCTTTTAATTCTTGATAATGCCAAATGCAAGTTAGATGACAGTTCAAAACAATTTAGGATTAGAGGATAACTCTCGAAGGATACCAATTAATGATACCAATTGAAAGATACAACACCATTTAGAATGAGACAATTTAGCATAATGGTGTGCACAGACATTATTAAATATGGTCAAAAAAGAAACACGTCCCTTTGTCGATTCTTGTCCACCGCATGTTCGAATCGGTCATGATCACCGCGCCCGGCCTTAGATCCCTCGAACTATGGAGCTCCTCTCCATTTCCTTCATCCCACCGTCGAAGATGACCCCTTTTCCAATACCTTGAACATCAATAGACAAGCACACGATTTCTGGGAACAAGTATCTTTTAATTTGACCCAAGTTAGTTTGATAATGTCTAAGTACAACATGCATGATATATATGATATACAAGACAATACTCTTTGCATGCAAAGAAATTCAAGATATCAATTGAAGATTTTATTACACCACTTTACAATGAAAATATTTAAAACTCATTCAAATTTGACATCCACTTGTAAGAGAGACAATGGGTAAAACACATTCAAACTCACTCTTGAGCTTACAAGGGAAATTTTCTCTTTTCCATAATAAACTCCGAGTTATGCAAGAGAGGAAACATTTTGAGGCTAAATTACAATTAAATCCAATTTCCAGAATAACTTAGCCAAAAGATGCACTTTCATTGGAATGAAAACTTAAATAGATATACTCCATTTTGAAGCCTGGAGCAATTAATAAGTTCACTTAGTTTTCATCTTGAAAAGCTTGCCAAGATTCCAATTTAAAACTCTTAAAATCTCAAAAAGATGCAAATAAAAGCACAAAATCGATTATAGCTTTTAAACCATTGCTCAAATGTAAACATCATCAATGCGGAAAAGCTCCGTCTCGAAATTCTCTTCAAGGGCTATGAAGACCGAAAATTCATTTGAGCAAAGGAAAAACCCCAAAGAATGGGAAGAACAAGAGATTGCAAGAAAGTATAGATGGCAATTTAAGTATTTGGGCCGAGGAGTATAACCGGATACTTCGGTGTTTTTGATCCAGAGTGTCCAGATAATCCGGATACTCCGGATAGATCAACCGGATACTCCGGGTTGTTCAGCTTCATCCCTAAAAACTTGAAAATAGTGAATGTTGAACCGAAGGTTTCGGGAAAAGAAATCTCGCTTTGAAATGGTCCTGAGGATGAAAACAACACCAAATGAGCTCCCAAATAATTTTAGATGAATCATGGAGCAATAAATTGAGTTACCTTAGTTTTTATCACAAGGAAATACTCAAATCATCTTAAAGGTATGCAAGATTTCAAAAGTGTAATATGCTGAAAAATTCAGTTTTGACATTCCATTTAAGCTTTTTGATAGGGTAGAAAGAAGATTCAAACAAGGTTCATAAATTCTGAAAGAATTAGACAATGAAGTAAAAATATAGAGGATCAAAATATGTTATAATACTCTCCTCTGATTATGAACCCATTTGGAGATATAAAAATCACAAATCAACCCCACAATCAGCCTAAACCTGAAATTTCAGCAAACTGAATATTTTGAATTTGGGTCAAATCTTGATCAAATGAAGTCCAATAGCCATGAGATTTTGCATAAATGTTCCATGGACATCCAAGAGACTTCTCCAAAAAGAATTTCTCAAATATCACCCTCCAATCAAAAATTAGATCAAATTGGGCATTGGAGTTTTGATTTTGACACTAAGTCAAAAGAAGTCAACATTCTTGCAAATGAGTTCAAATAAATTTGAGAATTTTCAGATATGAACTCCATATATTATAGAAGGTTTTCCAACAAATATTTTCAATAAATAAATTTTATTTCGAGAAATATGGTGAAAGATGTATTTGAAACACATAGAGGATAAAAATCTTCATCAATTCCTCAAAAGGGCAACCAAATGAGTTTTGAATGGAAATATGCACTTATATGGCTTCATATGATTTAGAGAGATGTTTTTAAACCTATTTGCATAATCAAATCCATTCAAATCGTAAAATCCAACTTTATGCGAGAGTATGCCAAATAAGATCAAAAGAGAGAAAAAGCCATAACTATTTCAAATTAAGTTGAAATTGTTTGAAATTTTGCAAAAACATTATTTAGGATCCCAAGAAACTTTTCCAAAAATAATTTTCCAAAAATGAGTCTCCAATCAAAAGATATGCCAAATTTTGCTTTGTAGGCATGATTTTACTCAAAGAGAAGAAAAGTCAAAACTTTTTCAAATTGAGTCCAAATGGTTTGAAACTTTCCAGAAATAAACATTGGACTATTTAGAAGGTTTCCCAAAATAATTTCATTAAAAGGAATTTTCGTTCAAAAGATATGGCAAAATACGCTTTGTAGGTTTGAAAAGAAATTGAATTTTCACCAAATGCTCAAAATGCATTCCGGATTGAAATTTATGGAGATTTGAACTTTCATAGCTTTGTATGAGTTAGAAATACTATTTCAATCCAAGATATACAAATAAATCCAATTCAAATAGCGAAATCCACAAAATGCAACAACGGGTCATTTTGGGTCAAATGGATGATTTTGGCCAAATTCAAATGGCTATAACTTTTGAACGGTTGGTCGTTTGGAAAGACTTTGAACTAAAGAAATGCTTAAAATGACCAACCCTATGAGTTTTGTATTGACAACTTTTTCAAAAACTCAATAGATTTTAACTTATAAAAATATTTCATTTAATTCAAAAACAAGATCATATAAGATCCATTTGAGGCCAAAGTTTGACTTTTAGCTTCTAGCCAAGGGTTAGATATTTGAAAACATTTGAAATGCATTTGAAAACATTTTAGAAGACTATTTTCATAAGATTTTGCATTTCAAACAAATATTTTGCTTTTATCCCATTTTGAAGCAAGTTAAATAGGAAATAGTTTTTCATAAAAAGCCTCAAAATACAACTCAATTTGGATTTCATGCAATTTCAATTTCCATGGCTTAGAATTGATTATCAAGATGGTTTCTAGCCAACATTTATAATGAAATCCAACTTGAATACTAAGATTTGAGCAATATGCTTAAATAAGCTATTTTAGTTCAAACCAAAAACTTTTCGGGCTAAATTGATTTCAATATATTTTTATTTTGAGAGCTTGTAAAACAGTGAGATACATAATAGAATACTTTTATAAAGCTCTTCACAAATTTGGACCTTTTAAATATGAATTTTGACTTTTGACCTAAATAGTCCTTTTGAAGAAACAAAAGAGAGGCAAACCCAAAATCCAACAATACAAACAATCAAATGAAGCAAGGGATAAGATATAGAGATTTGAATTTCGTGTATAAGTCTAAGATACCATTTTGAACCAAGATACTACACAAGATCCGGTCCAAACGGAGAAACTCACTAAGTGCAATAATATGACTATTATGGGTCAAATATAGTTTTTCGGTGAGTTTCAAAATCAAATAACTTTTGCTAGGTTGGTCTTTTGAAAATGTTTTGAACACAAGAATTGTTAAGAATGACCAACTCTAGGTTTTTCATTTTGGAATTACTTTCAAAATCATTTTACATATAATTCTATGAAAATTATAAGTTTAAATCCAAAACAAGATACTAGTAACTAGATTTTGATCATGAAACTCATTTTCTTTTCAAAATAGATTTTGTGAAGCCAAAACCTTTGAAAAACGTTTCAAACACATTTGTATACATTTTGCAATTAGTTTTTCACAAGAATACTAATAGTATACAAAATTTTGACTTTTGGCTAAATGGCTTGATTTTGAAAATATATTAGCACATATATAAATATGGGCACATGTAGAGATGTAATATGCATGGATATGAATTAACACTCCCCCTTAATGTGCCACTTACCCAAACTTACTCAAGATTGCAATCAAAACAACTAATAAGCATGAGCAAGCATATAACAAGCAATCTAAATTGATTTTCATTAATAACGTAGCTTAACCTACACAAGGCTAGAAGTTATAAGAATCAATTTAAATACTTGTTACCGGAGACGGCATTGGTTCATGATTGAAGTGAATGTCTTCAAGCTTGGCTCCTTTTTGCACATGATGGAATCATTCTCTTGATCGAGCCAAAGCTTCCAATGCATCTCCAAGCACCTACAATTCTTTTAGGCACTTTTTGGTACCCAACTTTTGTTGGATCCAAGAATGTTAGTCACAAGTGATTTAGGAACCCAAATGGCCCTAACATTTATAGTCTTAGGTGAACTAACATGACTAGCAATGGGTTTGAGATTATTATTCCTCCTAATCGAATTATTTGCATTGTAAAGAGAAGGCTTAGGAGGTCTAGTAAAACTCTCAAACCCATTTCTAGTTTGATCCTTTCTAAGCATATGCTGATCATTATAATAAGAACGCTTAGAGGATCTAGCAAATGTAGCAAATGCTTTGCTATCATTATTTCTCCTAAGCAATTTATTTGAATTGCTTTGTGTAGGCTTAGGAGTCCTAACAAATTTAGCAAATCCATTTCTAGATTCACTCTTCCTATGCAAATGAGCATTATCATTTTGAGCAGGCATATGAGACTTAACAAGCTTGGCAAATACATTGCCATTCTTGTCCTTCCTAAGCAAATAATCATTAAAATGATGAGTAGGCTTAGGGGTTATACCTTTGGGACAATCCTTACCGATGTGCCCCTTTTCCCGACAATTGTAGCAAGTAGGCTTTGAGCGTCTCTTCTTCTTCTTGACTTGCTCTTTGTCGGTTTGCCTCATTGTTGATGGATGTGGCTTGATCTCCACTTTATTAGGGCACACGGAGGCGAAGTGTCCCTTCTTGTTGCAAGCAAAGCACTTGATGATCTTCGAATGTCTTTCGTTGTGCCTTGTCTTGCTAGTCTCCCTCTTGGAGATGTAGCCGAGTCCTTGCTTATCTTGAGGCGCCCTTGGCTTGCTCAAGATCTCGTCGAGGATGGCTTTTCCCTTTACGCACTTCCTCAAGTCATTTTCTAATCTAATGACTTTGGCCTTGAGCTCATTGTTTTCCTTTACAAGATTAGTCTCAATATGCATAGAGGAAGTGGAAATATTTGAATTTGAGCAACAAGGTAAATCATTGCAAGAGGTGGATATGTCAAATTTTGATGAAATATTAGGATTAACATTTAAGCAAGACATTTCATCAATAAAATCACATGAGATTCCTATGTCCACCTTAGGCTTATGAGTTTCTTTGAGAAGGAGGGATTCATGATTTTCTTGAAGTATATTATAATCATTTTGAAGTGATTCATGTTCAAGCTTCAAAATTTTATATTTCTTTTTCTCCTTTCCAAGACATTTATTGAGCTCTCAAGCAAATTCATAAGTTCATTATAAGTGAGCTCATCATCATCATCCTCACTTACCTCATTCTTACCTTTCGCCATGAAACAACGGATTTGTAATGGAAGAGCATCTTCATCGTCACTTGAGGCGGAGGTTGAGGTTGATGGAGATATTGGTTCTTCTTCATTTGAGATGGAGCTTGAGGTTTCATCTCCCGACATTTCTTCCTTAATGCAATCCTCAATGGAAGTGGATGATTCAAATAGTTCTTGAAGCTTTATCCACATTTCATGAGCGCTCTTGAGATTGCATATTCTATCAAAAATTTCATCACTCACAACACAAAATAAAACATTAGTAGCTTGAGCGTCGAGATGTAGGCATTTCCTCTCTCCTTCAGTTGGAGCAACTTCATTCAATGGAGAGGAAAAGCCGACATCTACGATCCACCATATTTGGGGGCTCATGGATTTAAAATGAGAAGTCATAATTAATTTCCATGAAGCATAATTTGTGCCATCTAGCACAAGTGGATCATGTGAGTGCACTAATCCTCTAGTCGCCATCCTTTACTCTCTAGACGGTTAAGTCTAATAAAAGAGACCTTGCTCTAATACCAATTGAAAGGACAGGGGATGTCGACTAGAGGGGGAGTGAATAGGCGAAATAAAAAAATTTGCAGCAAAATAAAATCTCCCGAGGGTCTAAGTCCGGAGTGTCCGGGATTTTTATCCGGATACTCCGATATGTCCGGACTGTCCGAGGTCAGGAGTCCGGATACTCCGGATTGGACCGAGGGACTGAGACCGGAGTGTTCGGGACTTATTTCCGGATACTCCGAAATGTCTAGACTATCCGGGTTCAGGAGTCCGGATACTTCGGATTGAAGACCTCGAAAAGAGATTTTAAATCCTTGCAATTTTTCAACAATCCACTTGAATACAAAAGATCTAAATGCTATCAGGTACCTGGGAATGATGTAGATCTAGAGCCAAACACAACAATAGAGTAGATCGGGCAATTTCAAGATTCAAAATCAAATACAAAAGCAAGAGTAAGAAGCAAACTTGGACACGATGATTTTTCACCCGAAGTTCGGATCCTTGAGGGGATCCTACGTCTCCGTTGAGGTAGCTCGGTCACACTTGAGCCGGGGTCTTTTTCAACCCTCTTCCTCCCGGTGTTGCACAAATGAACTCGCCGGTCTTCACTCCTTTGATCCCTTCCCTTACGGAGGCGGAACCGGCCTTCACAAACTTCCCACGACCAACCACACAAAGCTCCAGTGGCTCGTAGGTGACCTCCTAGCCGTCTAGGAGTCCTCAACCTCCAAGAGTAACAAATGTTCACGAAGAACAAGCTTGGAGATGAAATCAAGTGCTCAATCAACTCAAAACTCACTCAATCTAGCACCTCACTCCTCAAACTCTTCCCAACCCTTCTCACAAAGGCGATCACTTAGATCTAAGGGTAAAGAGGTGTTTTGGGCGCTCAAGAACAAGGGTATAGCACCTCTAATCAACAGGGTAAAAGCCCCCCAAAATGAGGGAGGATGGGGATACAAATAGAGCCCCCTAAAAACTAGCCGTTGGAGACAGCTGCGCACAACCCGGAGACTCCGGACAAATACTCCGGACACTCCGGACTAATTCAACCCGGAGTGTCCGGACTTAACACCGGATACTCGGATTGTCCGAACAAAGACCGAAAGCACCCGATGAAAACGAGCATAACTTTTGACTCCGGACTCCGATTTCAGTGATCTTGGACTCTACCAAAAGCTAAGAATGAGGGCTACACAACCAACAAGGTCTCGCTACCAAAAACTCAAAGGATAAATACAGATTTCACAAAGAATCTAAGGGAGACCTAAAAACCTCACTTTCCGGCACCATCAACACCACTCTCTTTCTAAGTTTCACAAGGATGGATCACTTGAGCACTTGACACATCTAAAAGTCATTCGACATCGCATCCCTCTTAATAGTACGGCAATCCTTATACTCAAAATAAATCAAAGATAATATAAGTCTAGCAATAGTCACTTGCCGTCTTCTTTCTTAATGCCGGTGCATGAAGACCTTCACCATATAATTGATGACATCTTCGCCTTGTCCAACTCGACTCGACTCACCTCATGAGACTCTCGTCCTATCAACCTTGACTTGATCATCCTCTCTGACGATCTCCACGCCAAGTCGATCCTGACTTAGTCCTCAACTCTTGGTGATACACCGTCTTGTTGACCTCGGTTTAACCATCATCCTCCAAGATATCTTGGTCATCATACACATACGGGACCTAAGTCTTTCCAATCCACTTATGATAGACATTAGTCCCAAAAGCTCAATAGATATAAACAAGTTGATATTTGTGGACAATTGATTACAACAAGTGTTTCATATAAAGAAGCACAGTATAAATGGAAACATTTGACATAAGAAATGTTCTCTACTAAGTACATCGTGATGAATATGTAATTGATCTATATGCACTAGAGAGATAATTGCCAATATGATGAATCAATTAAATCATGGCAAGGATCACAGTCTTTACTTAAATGAAGCACATGATAGAATATACACGAATTGTACATGTGCAAATAATATTTTGAATAAGAGTAAATATGTGATCCAACTCTAGATTAAACTTCACCAAGAGAAGTGCATGAGAAGATACACAACTAAAACATGCATGCACCAAGTCAATCTATAGCAATATGAAGTTTAACTCTAGTTAATACATGCATACAAAAAAAAAGCACATAATGAACTCAAATGAATATATATGCACAAATAAATATGACATGAACCAATGTTCATATATATAATCAACATGCTACTTGGAGTTCACTATGCATTTGCTCAAAAGAAATGCAATAACAAATATAGAAGAGATACCAAAATTGCATACCTTATCTTTGCTTAACCATCCCACTTGATTTTCCTCTAAATAGATGAGACTGATACTCAACTAGGCAATAACAAGTTAGTCTCATACCAATATAATCATATTAGAGGTTTGTCATTTGTTAAGCACTAAGTTAAGCATTTACTTAATTACATAGATTGTCATTATGTGTGTTTGTCATTAATCACCAAAATAACACAAGTGCCTAGATTGCAAGTTAAGAGTTCCGAACCTCAGCGTCGTCCGATCTAGTCAACGAAATGTCCAAATCGTCCAACAGTATATTGCTACAGTATTCTAGAAAGATCTGGACCATTGCCTACTGGGCACGATAGGCGGCACGACCCAGCACACGAAGATGGGCCGTGCTCGGGCCAGCACGACTCAGAATAGCACTCTCGTGCCGCAACATGGCACGCATAGCAATCGGTATAGAGCACGTCAGCACATGGTAGGGCATGCGGCAGGGTCCGCCGCCTACACCACGGTGCCTCCATGGCCTCTCACGTCTTTGCCATGGCATCGCACTTGTTCCGCGTCCGTACCGCCGTGGGGAGGTGGGGCGGGGAGGTGAGGGGGCGGTCGTGCAGTGGGGAGGTGAGGTGGGAACAGAGAGAGGGGCGGAGGGGAAGGGAAGAGGTCAGCCGGCACGGGGAGGGGTTGGCGGGCGCAGGAAGGAGAAGAGGAAGGGTCGGCCGTTGCAGGAAGGGGGCGATCGGTGGGAAAAAGAGAAAGAGAGAGGCAGGAAAGAGAGAGGGGGAAAAAGAGGGGGTGGGTGCTGGTTTACATGGGAAAGAGAGAGGAGGGAGAGAGAGAGAGAGAGAGAGCGGGAAAAAGAGAGTGAGGGGGAAAGAGAGGATGAATGCAGGCAATGGGTAGATTTGCAGTGAGCAATGTTCGGCAAACGATAGAGAAAAATAATGATGTGATGCGTGAAAGAAATAAAGATGATTCCAACGTTCATTCGATTTCATCCCGCGCCCGATTCCAACGTTCGGCTGATCCAACGTTTGGCTGATGAGTTTGCTTGCTATAAAACCCCCCTCGGGTTTTCATTTCTTCAGCACCTGAAATGTTTGCTCTCAGTTTGCTCTCTCCTTGCTCTCTCTTTCTTCTCTCTTGAGTTTATTCTCTCTGTTTGCTCTCTCCTTTTGCTCTCCCGCCACGAAAAAAATGTTTATCAACAGCAAGAGAAGGAGAGCACGCCCTCGCCTTTCAAGTCCCCCTCGTTGGGATCAAGAGATCGATCTGCGCTAACTCTCCCCCAACATACGAGACTATAGCATAGATGATCATCATTTGGACGATACGCACAACATCGAAGATGCTTCTTACATTTCCGAGGGGTGGGCATCAATATTCGCATCGAGCTCCGATGCTGCTATATCGATGCATCCGGGACGGGCATCCATATCCGGTAGTTGACGGGCATGGTGCTAGCAATATATGGATAGAACCGTCAAAATTGTGGACGAGCGTGAGGTAGTATATGCTATTTGTAAAATATGTTAAGCTAAATTATCTGCACGTGCATGTGGAGGAACAGGTCATCTCAAGCAACACACAAAGACATGCTTGAAGAAGATATCGGCTGAATGAAGGCCAAACGAGGGCGTTTAGACATAGCTCAATTTCAATACCAAAAGTTTGGTAAGTATATGGGTATACAACACCGAGGTAGGTAGAAACGAAATTACATGTTACATAGTTACAGAGGATCTTCTATTTAGAATGAGTGAGAGCTCTAGTTTTGAAAGGATAATACAACGTAGTTTTTGCCCACAATATCAACATGTTAGTAGGAGAACAACTACACGTGATATATACGCATTGTACACAAATAAACTAGCAATATGATAGCATCTAGGCCTCCTCAATTTTCATTATCATGTTTTATTATAGTTTTGGTGTTGATGACTAAGTTAATAATGCTTAAGTTTTGAAGAGCATGTGCTGAAATCAATGATGAAGCAAGTTGGACTAACAAGATTAAGGTGTTCTGTTACTAGTTTATGACTTGGGAGTTGATTCAAGTCAAATAGCTAGGATTATTTTCAGTTTATTGTACTAAAGGGGACTTTGCACAAGCTAGCGGATTGGATCATAAGGCAAAGACAAAATTAGATTGCTCGGAGTAAAAAACTCTTAGTCATTGCTCTTTGAATCAAAATTCTCCTTCTTTTCAATAGTCTAAATATGCGACGGACTAAAATTCAGCTATCCATTTCTTAAGTCTGTTGCATACATGGCCAAAATCCTTTTTCAGTCAAAAGCTCCTTTAGTCCAGCATTGAAAATCTTCCTTGTCAAAATTCCTATCAAGGTATCTAGTCATCGGACCAAACTTCTTATTTTCACATGATTTAGTCCGTGGTGAAAATTCCTTGAAGATATCTTGCAACCAAGTGTTTTTCTATGTATGACGGACCAAAGTTTTTGGTCCGGCATACATATAAAGTCATACTCCTTCAACAGACCAAAAACTTCTCAGATTTCCATCTATAGCGGACCAAATATTTTTAGTCCGGCACTCATTCAGATTATAAGCCTTTTTTCCATACCAAACCTTGGAGTTCTATTCATTAAATCCATAGATAGATATACATTCTTATTCGAAGGATTTTCCTTTGTTGACGGACCAAATCTTCTTGTTTAAAATTTTAGTCCGTTGCTAAAGCAAATCGCTTGGATAAACTTATTTTTTGTCAAAAAGGTCCTTGGCTACTGATCTTAGAAATTCCTATGTATGACGGACCAAATAATTTGGTCCGGTATACATGTAACTCACTCATTCCTTTGCCGGACCAAACTCTCTGAAATTCCCATGTATAACGGACCAAATTTTTTGGTCCGTCGTAAATGTCTTAAATTGGTCCGTGATACACATGATCAGTATCGCTAAGTTCTGTTGCTTAGTCCATTGTAAACGTATATTTTTGATATTTTTTGATATTCTGACACGTCCAACGGCTACAGTGGTAGGTGCAACAGCTATACTCATTTCAAATGGCTATATAAGCATTTCTTGAGCCATCTACCAAATAGTAGAATGAACTCCTTGACCTTTTAGCATTCAAAATAGCTCTCATTCTCAAAAGGAGTCTGTACTTCACTTTCAAACTAAAAATCCTCAACATCTCTAAGTGTTTTAGCTCCAAGTGAAGTCTAGCTTTGTGATTTGCGAGTGAACCAAGAGACAGAACTTGTGCAAAGTTTATTACTCTTAGATCTTAGTGATCCTAGATAGCTTGGATGAAGTGAAAAGTGCGACCTGTCCAAAGGTGATTGTGGAAGGTCATTGTGGTTGTGAAAGGTTTGGAGCTCACTTCACTGGAGTAGTGAAAGAGTTTCCTGAGTGATCACCAGAGCTACTGCGACTAGCTTTGGAGAAGCAATACTTCGGAAGAAGTGCTTCAACGTGGAGTAGGAGAAAGGCTCTGAACTACGGGATAAATCTTTGTCTCATTTGTGCTTTATTTCACTTTGTTGCTTTCGCTGTTATTAGTATTTGCTTTTTACTTCTGTCATATATTGTACTGAGTTATTCTCATAAAGAGAATAGTAAATTATCACTAAGAAGTTAAAATTTGCAAAAGTTGCCTATTCACCACCCCTTTAGGCCAACTAGTTCCTTCACAATGTTGAAAGAGGCCTTTACGAGAGTTAGTTATTTCTTTGCTTTAACCTTTGATATATAGATTTCATCTCACCAAAGAGCAGCCTATCTTAGTGTTGTTGCACATTACTTTAACAACAACTACATCCTTAACAAAATAGTCATAGGGTTTAGGCCAATTGATGAAGCACACACCGAAAAAGCTATCGCTGCACGTGTACTTGAGGTTATTACTGACTTTAAAATAGAAAATAGAATTATTTCCATCGTTCTTAACAATGTATCAGCTAACACGATAGCCATGAAGCATCTCTCACCGCACCTAGAGACTTATGTTAGAGGTTTCATACTCCACTAGAGAGATGCATATGCCACATCATTAATCTCATTTTGCAAGCAAGTTTGTATGTAATAAAATCTAGTTTGAACAACATATGCACTGCTATCTAATTTGTTACAGATTCGACTGTAAAGTATACCCAGTTCTCGAAATACTGTAGGGCCAACAATAAGCCACCAAGAGATTCAACCTTGATATGAAGGTTAGATGGAACTCTACATATACTACGTTGGAGTGGTACAAGGACTACGAGCACATTACCATCGTCTTTGTCAATTGCAATAATAGTAAGCCGTTAGTTCATGATGTGGATTAGGAAATTGCCCATCATTTTTGTCAATTTTTAGAAAATTTTTACAATGCAACCAACATGCTATCCGATGTGTACTACCCAACTTCCTGCTTAATCATCGAGTAGCTTTGGACTATTGCTAATAGTTTTAAAGAAAACAGAGATAATTATATTTTACAACCCATTATAGAACAATTGGAGAATTTTTTTAAAATATTTTCAAACTATTCCTCATCTCTACTGTTTTGCTACTATTCTGGATCCACAGAGAAAATTATCTGATTTGCAGAACGCCTTCGAGGGAATAGTTGAAGCATCCAATCTTGATTTTTCTGAGGCCTATACTCAAGCTTATAATAAGTTTTTCAGAGTTTTCGATAAATATTATGAAAAGTTTGGCAGCAGAAGTGAATCAAGAAGATCTATCTCAACAACGCAACAAGCACGAGACAGTTCGACCGTTTCAAATATATGGAAGAAGCTAAAAGGCAAAGTGTCTAGTTCGTCTTCCGAAGCGCCGAGCAGGTCGCAATGGAATCCACGAGTAGAGATCAATCATTACCTCAACATGCCTTTCATAGAGACAGAGAGCTTAACATGGACGAGGACAATTGACTCATCTTGCTCTTGTGGTGGAAGAATCACCAACGTATTTACCCCGTGCTATCTCACTTTACACGGGACGTACTTGTGGTTCCGGTGTCCACTATCTCGTCGGAAGCCACTTTCATTTCGGTAGATAGGATCTTGAGTAGAGGAGGTCGTCTCTCACTCCTAAGATGATTGAGACAATTACATGCCTCAAAGACTGGGAGCATGCAGATGATAGGACATAACATCAGACTGAGGATCGGAGATCACGGACGTATTAGTCAACTTTGACTATCTCGGTCTCGAGTAGTCTATGTATACATACATAGTTATTGTACTCTTTTTCTTATCAAGGATACCCCATACTGAAGTGTAAGGTTTTTAATGAGCTAGTAACTCTCTATATGTTCAAGAATGAATAAGTTTTACTTCTTTCTCACCCAATATTTATGTCCATTGCTTAGCTCCGTGAGTCTCCGACTCTTTTCCTCTCGTCGTAATAGTGCATATGGGTCGGACCTAGACCGATATAACACGAATCCGGCACGAAGCGTAAATGGGTCGTGCTTGGGCTCACCAAAGGCGAGCTGGGTTAGCACTGCATAACACAACACGGTGGGCATGATGAATTACGGTGACACGACATGATTTAGACAAGAAGTATGACATACCCATACCGGACTGACCCTATATGACAATAATGCCCACCTCTAGAGACTAGACAGCAAGCAACCAAAAGGCCAAACCAGTGCACCTGACCCGAAAATGTGCCTTCGACAGGCCCGCATGCAATGGCACACCGAGACGGACAAGACTTCCCCTCCCAGTGCCCGCAAGGCCGCAACTACCATTCTGCCCCTCCTAGGGATGAAAACTGAACAGAAACAGGCGGTAAATGGTCGTTCCGTTTCAATTTCCACATCTTTTACCAGTAACGAAAACGAAATCGAAAACCCCAGAAACGGATAAAAAACGAATAATGACGGAAACATATGCGGAACGGAACGAGACGGATACGAAAACGAAAGTGGAAAATTCCACAAGAACATAGTACATGATCATAATATACATGACCGCAAAAACAGTGTAACTCATTCCACCTCAAACGCAGATATAATAACAATGTTATGTTCACCGGTATCACTAGAAAGTTTTTCTCAAGTTTGTTAGAAATAATTTTCTTAGATTTAAAATGTTCCAAAGTATTTTTGAGATTTTTTCCGGAATTTTTGAACTCTATTTGATATTTTCTATAAGCCATTTGTATTTATGAAATTATTTTAATTCGAAAATAAATGTAAATTTTCCGTTCTTCTTTTTAGGCCAAGTGGGCCAAGTTTCCAAAGGAATTTCCGGTTTCATTTATACGGAATTTCCGATTCCGTTTCCGACAATAAATTTTCGTTTCGTACCGATATTTTCCGTTCGTTTTCCAAAAAAAAGACTTCTGTTTCCGTTTTTCTTCGAAACGGTCGGAAATTCCGTTTCCGTTCTCATCCCTACCCCCTCCTCCATCATCTTGATGGGCAAAACCGTCCAATACTCCACGCCGCGCCGTGCACCTCTCGTCTTCTCCCCTCCTCCCCAAACCCAAACGCTGCTTCTTCAGATCAGATCGGGAGAGCCAAAAATCGCAGAAGAAAAAGAAACAATCTCGAGAGTTCTCGCGAGGGGAGGATTGCCGACCTGCTCATCGCGAGGAGGCGACGAGGGCTCGACGGTTCCGGATCGCAGCAGCAGCAGGAAGATGTCGTCGACGTTCAGCGGCGATGAGACGGCGCCCTTCTTCGGCTTCCTCGGCGCCGCCGCGGCGCTCGTCTTCTCATGTACGGTCCTGCCCCATTTTTTCTCGAAATTTACGGGCTTTTCTTCTCGTGGGGGTGGCGGTCTCGTGGTCGCTTACGTGGGGGGAAATTGGAACTTGGGCCTGTTCATTCTCCGATCCATGCTACTAGGATGCTGCTCGTTCGATTCATGAGGCCCTGGTGCTTGCAGTTGCTCTGATCTGCCGTAATTCGCGAGCTGCTTGCTCCATTCCGACTTAGATTTGATCCGTTTAGGACACGACGTATACGCGCGCTTGCAAAGTTGGAAATCTTTTGTTCTGATCTGAACAGCACTTGGGATCCATGCGGTTGTGACGAGATCTCCCCTCTCGCTGGTTGTGTCTTGCAGGCATGGGGGCGGCGTACGGGACGGCAAAGAGCGGCGTAGGCGTGGCGTCCATGGGCGTGATGCGCCCGGAGCTCGTCATGAAGTCCATCGTGCCCGTCGTCATGGCTGGTGTGCTCGGTATCTACGGCCTCATCATCGCCGTCATCATCAGCACCGGGATCAACCCCAAGGCCAAGCCCTACTTCCTCTTCGACGGGTACGCGCACCTCTCGTCTGGCCTTGCCTGTGGCCTAGCTGGGCTCGCCGCCGGCATGGCCATCGGCATCGTCGGTGACGCTGGAGTCAGGTAATAGACGCTTGCTTTTGTCTTCTCTTGTCATGATCTGCCTGCGCGTTGATTTTGCTGTAACTGGCATCTGTGTTGGTTTGCTGAAGGAAAGGGAGGCTGTTTTATTTTACGTTGGCTCGTCAAGCCTAACACAGACCTCGCTTGGGATAGGCTATGTAGAAAAACTACACAGGCGGAGTTATCTATATTAGTTTGCTAGTGTTACTAATTTGCTTGTTGTTAATGCCTGTGCACGTGTCTAGATAAGTGTAGCTAACCTATGAGCATTACATCTGAAGAGGTGTATTTGGGCGAATGACTGACCAATTTCATAGGCCTTGATCTGTTAGTTGATCTCTTTTGGATCTGCCTAGTAATGACATTTGTATCACCAAAGCTATACATCTCTGTTAGCGGTTGTGCTTTCCAGTAAATGTTTATAGCATCAAAATTACTTTTAATTGTGTGTTGAGAGGACAATACCATCTTTACAAAGGTAAATGGCAGTGGCACCATGGATCATTCTCAAAATATATCCACTTAAGGTGTTTATAGCTAGTTCATTAATGAGCTGAAAGCCCGAAGGTGAACGAACCTATGTGAGCTATTCCTTGTTAATTGTTATCATAACAGTTCCCTATACATGACATGATTATTGTATCAATTATCTTAGGAACTAATCCTAATTTATATAAAAAATATCAAGGAGGCTACTTCTTTCCAAGCCTTCTTATTTTCAGATCCTGTATATTTGTGGTGTTATTTTACATAAATGCTGTATATACTTGACATATTTGTTGTGCCTTTATTTTGATATCTTGTTTAACTGACAAACATTGTTTAGCGGAAAAAAGGGATCATTGTTTATTTACGCTATATCTTCAACTTTATGTTTTATGTTTGTCTTGGTTTTTTAGTTCCCTAGTTAGTAGGATATCCTCTCTGTATGTTGTTTCATTTCTGAGAATGTGCATGTTGTGTTTGTAAGTTTTTGCCACTGTTGTAAGTTCTTCTCGATCATATTTGAACACAAGACCAGTTTGTTTTTCATGTGTGAGTTGATCACCTAAAGAGAGATTTACACATTTTGTGTGTATGAAATGAATTTCCAGACTTGGAACTAGTTATACAGTAGAGAATTGCTGCTTTAGAGGAATGTATGGGAATAATTTATTGGAGGCTTTAGTGTTTTCTATATCAGAAAAGAGGTCTTTTCTTTCTACTGGTTTAGGCTTGGTATGATGAAATTATGATGAAATCTGAGAATAGCTAGGATTATTTTAGGCTTTAATTAATAGGTTGTCTAGATTAAAAAGATGTATCCTTTCTACTTAGTTTGTGGCTTGATATGCTGAAGTCGTTTCACACGAATGCCATTGTAATCTCCTCGTTCTCATCATTCTCATTGACTGCAGGGCGAATGCGCAGCAGCCAAAGCTGTTTGTGGGCATGATCCTCATCCTCATCTTCGCAGAGGCGCTTGCTCTCTACGGCCTCATTGTCGGCATCATCCTGTCGTCCCGTGCTGGCCAATCCCGTGCAGATTAGGCACGTTTCTATACAAGGCCCTGCGTGGCCTCTTGTTTTATATCCTTGAGACAACAAAGCTGAGCTTTAGAGGTTGTCATGTCTAGTTTTCATTCTTCTTCTGTTGGGTCGAGGAAAACATCTGTAGCCAAGGGAGATTTGCCCTTGCAGTGCCATTCTTTTTCCGTCATGATGGTGGGTGGTGGTTGATGCTTATTTATGCACAGATTTTTGGGTCTGGCAGGACGGTGCTGTAATACGGTGAATAAGCAAGAACTTGCAATGCAATGGACTTAAAACCCTTTTGTTCGTTCGTCCTTTTATCCCGTTTATTCTTTATTGTGTCTCATGAAAAGGGAAATGGCACATGGTTTCAAGCTAATACCAGTTTCACACCTCCCTCCTACTGAATCCTTTGCTGTTTGCGACCATATTTTCTATTCGGAACGGGGATTTTTTTTTACAAAAACCAACTTGTAGGTGGTAGAGTTTGTCAAAACTCATCCGTATCTCAAAGTCTGTCAAAAACTTATCCGTAAGTTCTATGTGGTGGAAGATCTCACCCTTAAAGGTCAATTTACTCGCTAAAGCTTCTACAGGGTGCTTGTATAGCAATCCCAGTATACCTGTCTTGTGAACCATGAATATAGAAGATATGTCAGTGCAGGGTCATGGGAGAATAAAGCGCGACGCAACAGCGGAGAATAGAGGGACCAGAAAGAAGATACTGATTTTGGCTGTGCGGGAGGATTCTGGTGGTCTGGATGTACTCGGATGCAATCCCTCAACAGGACATAACCAGGTTATAAGTTCTTGACTTCTAGGAGTTCAGTGAGTAAATTGGTTGTTGGAGGGGGGATTTGCGACCATATGGAATGTGCAGGTGGGCTTTTGACAAACTTTGAGATGCAAGTAGGGTTTTGTAAAAAAAAAATCCTAATTTTTGTGGTAGGAATTTTGAGGGGATGCTAGTTTGAGGGCGTTTGTGAGACCTTTCCCCTTACTTTCCTCCTTCCATTCCCACGTCCCTCTTAACATAGAAATAGAAAGATTTCAACTCGATCCAAAATGAGTTTCATCTTGTTACAAAAATTCAACTCGATTTTGGAAAAATCAACTCATAAATTTTCAACTCAAATCCAAGAGAATCAACTCAATTTGATGGTATATGGATGCAATACCTCACAATTGTAAGTTTTTCAAGCAATAATTGTTAAAATATAATCAACCTCTATCACGTCACAACCCGTTTATTAGTCGGGCCGAAATGGGTCATGCTGTTTTTTAATCGGAGCATACCGGGCCACCCATATATGGTCATCTCTGATCCTGATGATGCTCATTTTTGGCACGTTTTTCAAGGAAACTCTTTGTCGGCTCTTTTCAGTCAAATATGACACATTTCAGCATACTCCCTACGCGCCACTATAATATCCAATATCTTCGGAATTGTTAGGGTTAGTAACCATAGGGGACAATGTAAGCACGGAATATCACATAAAATGATGATAAATGGGGCAAGAAATGTATAAAAATCAAGCACCAATAGATATCTTTCTGCACAAGTAGTAATTGAGCAAATCTAGTCGTATGTACTCCGTAAATCTATGAGTATTTAGTGGACTGCATAAATATATTCTACACCCGCAAAGTGTTTCAATCGATGATTGAGCAAATCTAATCAAGCTTTATGGAAGATATCGTCCTGCACAAGTAATAATTAAACAAATCTTGTCTTATCCGCTCGTAAATCAGTGAGCATTTAGTGGACTGCATAAATCTACTCCCTCCGTTCATTTTTATAAGGCGTATTTTGACTTGGCACAAGGATTAAGATTGTGTTGAAATTGATAAAGGTGTGAGAGAAAATGACTTAGATACCCTCAATTAATTGTCTTGGAAGATAAAAGATATACTTTGCGTGAGTGGTAATGAATAAATGCATATGGTTAAGAGATAATAAATAGGGGTATAGAAAGAAGGACCTCATTAAATCTACATGCATGCCTTATATTTGTGAACAAAACCATTCAAAAAATAAGTTTTATAAAAATGAACGGAGGGAGTATTATACACCGGCAATAAGAAAGCCAGCTGAATAGCACATCCAAATTAAATGAGAATGAATCCTAGCTAGCACATCCAAATTAAATGAGAATATATCCTAGCTAATTACTCTAGATACAAGTCGTTTTGGCGTGTAGTTATACTTTCAAATTTTTTGCTATCAATATCTTTTTAAATATTTATATTGATACATGATACATATAATATATATATATATATATATATATTTGCCTCAAAAAATACTTTTATAATATTATAATTTTATTGGATTTTATAAATATACTACTATAGAAATAAATGGTCTAAAACTAGTGATAGATACAAACTAGTGCGAACTTGCAGACTCTTGCTACGCATTGTTCAAGTACTGATTTTAATATTTAATATGATATATTATGATATGATGATGTCCCAACCCAAGTACCATTCATGGCTGACGTAAGTGTATCTTTTGGATATCACAAACATATCCTGAAGATATAATATTTTAGGTAGATTGATACATTTATTAACACTAGTGATAGATACACTAATGTCAGCCATGAATGGTACTTCGGACATCATCATATCATAATATATCATATTAAATATTAAAATCAGTATTTGAACAAGGCGTAGCAAGAGTCTGCAAGTTCGCACAACCACTTTATATAGAACCTGTGCTGTGTGGGAGAGTCCTACATAAACATCGATTAATCAGCAACTTACCTACCTACCCTGCAAAAATATTACTGGTAACCTCGATCACGAGAAGATGATGACCAGCCGTGCTAAATTAGTAGGTGTATTCTGCTTCCTAGTCTTTGCAGCCATTTCTTCTTCTCCTCCGCACAACGCACGAGCAGATCAGGACTGCTATGAAGACAAAGAAGACGCGATGTATAAATGTTGGAAGTTCATCCGTAGAGGCTCAAACCAGCCGATTAACCCGGGCATGAATCATAGCTGCTGCAAAACAGTGAAAAAAGCAGACGTCGAATGCATCTGCCGTAAATTTTCAACCGATGACCTGGCCAAAATCAGTCTGACAAATTGGGTGGCTGTTACGATCAGATGCGGCAACGCACTGCCCAAGGGCATTGTTTGCGCAGGTTAGTTAACGTTGATATAAATTACACTGTTCATACTCTGAACATGCAATGTTTTTAAACAGCGCAACCTTTTGTCCGCAGGTTACGAGGTTCCAAAGCAGTTCCCGAACGCCTGAGCGCTTACCGAGGAAAATAAGTGAATAAACCGAGGGAGGCTGTGATTTGCATGTTGTTTTATGGCATCTGCATAATGCACCTTAATTCTATGGGAAAATCGTCTCTGTGCCGCTGAAGGATTCCTCTGTCTGCATTCTTACAGCTCCATCCCATGTTGCTCTCGCTTGAGTTACTTGAGATCATTTTGCCTTCGTCTCCACATGCCTACCATGCAACCGTACGTGCAGCCGTCGTTCATGGCTGGAGCCGTTGGGTCGAAACGACCCACTGCTGGGACTTGGCCTACTATGGCCCCGTTTGGCATAGCTGGAGCTTATGTAGAAGCCTGCTTTTGGCTAACCGATGACCTGTCGTTTGGTAGTTTGGCTTCTTTAAGGTTGAATGGTTATTCTGAGTTGCATATGATGGTTGACATGTCTGAAATACCCTTGAGGAGTCTAATGTGTTGTTCGTGTGCTGATTAAAGAGTGTTAGCTCACTAGATCATTTGTTAGGCAAGATAAGAGATTGTCACTGATCCCAAATCCCTGTGACAATGGAAAGACAGGTTGCGTTTGGTTCTCTGGTTTTGAATTTATCAAGTCAAAACCAGGGCAGGCTGGGCTTATCAAATCTGTTGTAACACTATGGATGAGTACCAGTGATACCACATGCATGCATTGGACACCAAATTAAGCAGGAACAGACACTTGATTAGGGGTAAGAAAATCAAGGGGTAACAACATCATCTACTGGCTTGGCCGCATAGAGTGCACGCAATTAAGGAGACTAGTACCAAAAGTATGTCCATTTAATTAGTAGCTGGACCTCATGCATGCATGGTCAGTGTGGACCATACGGCTGCTAATCTAATGGTTTCTTAATTAATGTACTGAACCTGATTAGTTGCTGTAACCTGATTTGTTTCTTTAACCTGCTTCTACTGGCTGAGCACACAAGCCTGGAATTCCAAATTATAGCAAAATATGGCAGTAGTACCACCATACAAGCTGAGATTGCTCGAATCATACACGTATGGCACAGCTGAGATCGCAGTTTAATGAATCAAAGCAGAACGGCATAAATGGTACTACTTATGTTAAGAAAAAACAAGCACCTTTATACTGCCCGAACAAAAGATTTTCGACAACATGTTAGTCTAAGAAAAGCAGCCACTTGCAAAGG
Source organism: Otatea glauca (assembly GCA_036346275.1). Taxonomy (NCBI): domain Eukaryota; kingdom Viridiplantae; phylum Streptophyta; class Magnoliopsida; order Poales; family Poaceae; genus Otatea; species Otatea glauca. The sequence goes on along the minus strand of CM070733.1, from coordinate 7,124,128 downwards.
CAGAGGATAATCAATTCTAATGAAACGATCAGGGTTAAAGAGTTGTTCAGTAATGCACAACACGTCTTAATATATATAATACAAGAACACAAATAACTCTAATCACTATACTCAATACTTTCATCCTCTCTGAATCGATGGTCATCATGTTTACCTGAATCATCAGTCCCGTAGTCGTATGGGCGCAACTGCTCATCTACACTAGACGAAATGTCTTCTTCTTCTTCAGGTGGATCGACACAGTCTGTTCGCACCAAGTCTTCTGATTGTATGGCAAATTCATCAAGTTGGCGAGCAGTGTGTTCGATCTCAAGTAAGAGTCGGTTGAGTTCATTCGCGCTTTCGCATGAGTCAGGAGAAAAATTCTCATACACTGTTCCTAATATCAATTGCGATTTCCTCTATGCGATTAATTGTCCAAGCATGCACTTCACTGATTTTCTTTGAATCTTTGTCCATCTATAAACATAACGTCATAAGGATTTCAGTCATATATAAATATATCTATAAGTCCGCAGTGCAAAGGAATATGGTGGCGTGGTGTAATCAGAGAATATTTTGCTAAGATTGAAAGCATGTGGTAAGATAGCAACCAACCTGGCGATCTCTTGCAGAATTGTTAGTGAACCAGTAATTCTTTAATAAGTATGGTAAGATAGCAACCAACCTGGCGATCATGGTACTCCAAGTCACCAGCTTAACCCAAGTATAACAGAACATAGTTAATCATGTAAATACTCTAAGGGGACATAACAGAACAAAGCTATATTGATGCTTGGTTTGTTTTGCAACAGAAAATTATATCTTGTTGAATTTGATGGACTATTTCTAGTTTGCAGACTCATGCCACAATAGACTCATAAACATGGTAAGATTTAACCCCTAAATTATCATTACATTAATTGGCTAAGTGCTTAAGATTTAACAATTTCTAAAGAATTCAACCACTGTCAATCACCTAGTGTGAGAAAAGAAACCCTCGAGACACGACGACAAGTTCAGGTGTCATCTTTCAGAGCATGTTTCAAATTTCGGCCTACAATCAACTGCTATCTCACTGGCCCTCATGGGGATTTCATCAAACACATTCCAGGCGCCTAGATAGGGGAGTTGGACACCACAGAGCACAAGGGCAACGCGAACAACGACTTCCTTGGCATGCTTTATTGAAAGTGCATCTAGGCTCTTTAAGAAGTTTTGGTGATAGATAGCAACACAATTGAAGAACTAATGTCTAAATGAGAATTTGTGCAGAGGTTGAAGCAATATCATCCTAGAAAAGGCAAATTAAAGATCACATAAGAGTCTAAAATTTGTGAAGACGGCATCAAGTCTCGTTGTAAAGTTTTCTATTTTATTTGAGTCTAAGGATAGCCGTACTATTAAGAGGGATACAATGAGAAATCACTTTTAGGATATACGTGTGCTCAAGGATAAAAATTGCATTGCATAAAATACTTCAAAACACTTCTTTTGGTCAAAATGCACACATCTGGCCGAATGGGCCAACCCGGAGTATCCGGACTTTTATCCGGACTCTCCGGGTTGGGACTCTCGGTTGCAGCCCTGGATAGTCCGGAGTATCCGGATATTTGGTCCGGACACTCCGGGTTTTTATCTGGAGTCTCCGGGTTAGCCGTCTCGGTTTGTTCTAATTCTTCCCAATCCGGAGTCTCCGGGTTGTAAGTCCGGAGTCTACCGATTGAGCGCAGCTCACCCCCAACGGCTGGATTTTGGAGCACCTATATAAGCTTTCACTCTCCACCTAACTTGGTAGCTCCATTAATTCAGTTGCTCATTCAAAAACACTCATTCTCTCTCTTGAGCTAAAATCCCCTTTCTCCACTTGAAGCTTTTGATAGATTTGATTCTTTTGGGAGAAAGGAGTGGATTTGAGTAACTAGTTCTTGCATCTTACATACTTGAGCACAAGTTTCATCCTCCAAGTCGATTTCGCAAAGTATTTGTTACTCTTGGAGTTTGAAGGGCTCCTAGACGGCAAGGAGTCACCGGGAGCTTCCAAATCTTGGTGTGGTAAGCCCCGGAAGTTTGTGAAGGCAAGTCTCGCCTCCGAAAGGAAAGAGGCAAGAAGTGAAGACCGGCGAGTGCTTTGTGCAACACCGGGAGGAAAGTAGTGGTCAAGAGGGACCCGGGCTTTGTGCCTCCTCAACGGAGACGTAGGATTCCCTTCAAGAATCCGAACTTCGGGTAAATATCTTTGTCTTCGTGTTCTTGGTTGTGTTCTTGCTTGAGTTTGTTGTGATAGACCTTTGGAAGACTCGATCTACTCTCTTGTTGTTTGTGGCTCCAGATCTACTATACCCTCAGGTACCTAACATCTTTAAGAACTTTTGTATTCAAGTAGATTGTCGGAACATTGCAGAGATTTAAAATCCCTCTTCGAGATCCTCAATCCGGAGTATCCGGACTCCTGAACCCGGACAGTCCGGATAATCCGGAGTATCCGGGTTATATACCCCGGACATTTCGGGTTGAGACCCTCGGGAGTTTTTATTTAACTGCAAAAATTTTATCCGCCTATTCACCCCCCTCTAGGCTACATCTCAGGTCCTTTCAATTGGTATCAGAGCCTAGTTCTCCGTAATTTGGCTTAACCGCTTGGAGAATCAAGATGTCGCTAATAGAGAAGAGTGACGAAATCCGTGACCAAGAAAAGGCCACGGGTTTCGGCAAAGGGGTTGAAATTCCATATGATTATCCTTCTCTTGGAGTCTCAAACTCTTCATCTTATGTTTCCGTGTCATCTGGTAGAGCACCTCATTTTGATGGTACTCGCTATGCCGCATGGAAACATAAAATGAAGATGTACTTGAGATCACTTCACCCGTGTATTTGAGAGATAGTAGAAACAGGTTTTAAAGCTATGGATCCAAGCAAGCTCACTCCCGAAGAGAAGAAAGCTCAACATTTCAATGATTTGGCCGTCAATGCCTTGTTCAATGCCTTAAGTGATTCCGAGTTTAACCGAGTCGATGGACTTGAAGATGCCAAAGCAATTTGGGAAAGACTCATGATCACTCATGAAGGGATATCAAGCGTCCGTGAGTCCAAGATTGAGCTCATTATTGGTGAGCTAAGCAGATTCACTCTAGAAGAAGGAGAGTCTTATACAAGGATGTTCGACCGCTTGATGGTATTGGTGAATCAAGCTAAGGGTCTTGGAAGTACCGAGCTCACTGACAAAGCGGTTGTTAAAATCATTCTTCGAGTAATCACTCCCACCAACCGTAATTTGGTGCAACTCATCCGGGACCGACCAAACTTTGACACTCTCTCTCCCCATGATGTTATTGGGAGGCTAATGATGGATGAGATGATGATCAAGGAAGCGGAGGTGGTAGAAGAGCTCAAGTCTGGAAAGAAGAAAGGCATCGCCTTGAAAGCCGTAAGGATTGCACCGGAAGTCAAGGAAAGTACAAGCGAAGATGAGGAGAGTGGCCCCTTGACCAATGATGACATGGCCTTGCTCGTAAGAAGATTCAATAAATTTCTCAAGAAAAAGGGCTTTAAACCGGGGAGTTACTCCAAAAATCAATGGAACAAATCAAGAGGAAGACACTCAACAAGAAAGTGCTATGAATGTGGCGAAGCCGGTCATTTCATCGCCGAATGCCCCCAAAAAGAAAAGAAGGAAGACAAGCCATACAAGAAGGATAAATACCGGGGCAAGGACAAGGAAAGAAGCAAAAAGTTCAAACACTTCAAGCACAAGGGACAAGCTCACATAGGAGAAGAGTGGGATTCAAACTCCAACTCCGACTCAAGCTCCGATTTTGACGAAGAAGGAGGAGTTGCTTCCGTCGCCATCGCCGTGTCTCCCACCTCAACAACAAAGAAGGGCCTCTTCGACAACTTGAGCGATGACGATGAAGACGCTCCAATGTGCCTCATGGCCAAGGGGCGCAAGGTATTAATCAAAACAACATCTCCTTCAATTGTCGACTCATGCATAGATGATAGCGATGACACTAGTGACGATGAAAGTGCATTTAAGTCCATAGAGGATTTTGATGTTCAAAAATTAGATTTACTTTTAAAAGATATTGAGAAGTTGGAGGAAACCATTGAGCAAAAGGAGGCCACTCTCGAAGCTCAAGAGGATTTGCTAATACTTGAAAAAGAGAAAAACCTTGAGCTAGAGAAGAGCCTAAGTAATGAAAGGAGAAAGTTTGAAGAGTTGGTCAAAAGTTCAAAGATGACTAAATCCGAGCTTGCTAGTCTTGTGATCACCAACGCTTCACTCGTAGAGGAACTTGTCAAAGCAAAGGATGCTTGCAAGACTCTTGAAGTGAAGCTTGTTGATCATTTGAATAGCAACTCTAACTCCTTGATGGGTGACTCCAATTTCTCATATCCTTCTACTAGCAATGGATGTGCTAGATGCTATAATATTAATGTTGATACTTGTGCCATTAACCTTGATACCTTGCAAGTGTTGGCTCATGAAAATGAGAAACTTAAGGAAATGCTTGAAGATGGACTTCAAAAGTCCTATAAGGCTAGCAAAGGATTAGAGGAGTTTCTTGGTAAGCGTCAAGGTAACCCTATGAAGTATGGGCTTGGGTATACACCACCCAAGGGCAAAAAGAATCACATCGTAATTGCCCCATTGAATGAGCCAATTCACTTTGTCAAAAGCAAAATAAATTCTAATCATAAGGATCATGCTACTTTCTTTGCATCTTATGTGCTTAAAAGAACTAATCTTGATCATGTAGTTGCTCATCATATTGGGCGTAAACCCAACTATGCCTCTCATGTGCAATCTATTTGGGTTCTAAAGTCTCTTGTCACTAACGTGCGCGGACCTAAACAAGTTTGGGTACCAAAAGGAAAAATCTAAATTTGTTTTTGTAGGCCTATGTCTCCGGTGGATCAAGTTGGATATTGGATAGCGGATGCACGCACCACATGACCGGGGAGAAGGCTATGTTCGCACACTTGGATACAAATGGATCAAATAGTGAAAGCATCATTTTTGGAGATAATGGTAAAGGCGAAGTGGTAGGTTTGGGTAAGATCTACATCACAAATGACTTCCATTTAAACAATGTTTTGCTTGTTGAATCATTGAGCTACAATTTGTTGTCTGTTGCTCAATTATGTGAAGCGGGCTACAATTGTGTGTTTAGTGATAAGGGTGTGGATGTCATTAAGAGGATTGATGGTTCAATAGCCGTTAAGGGTCGTTTAAAGGAAAATCTCTATCTTGTAGATTTCACTAAGGATAGAATTAATCTTGAAACGTGCTTAATGGCTAAATCGAGCATGGGTTGGCTATGGCACCGCCGACTTGCTCATGTTGGTATGAAGAACCTTCACAAACTCATGAAAGGCAATCACATCCTTGGATTAACAAATGTTGTTTTTGAGAAAGATAGGGTATGTAGCGCATGTCAAGCCGGAAAGCAAGTTGGGGCTTCCCATCCCGCCAAGAATGTGATGACTACCTCAAGATCTCTAGAGATGCTCCACATGGATCTGTTCGGTCCAATAGCATACATAAGCATTGGAGGAAATAAGTATGGTTTAGTTATTGTTGATGACTTTTCTCGTTTTACTTGGGTGTTTTTCTTGCATGACAAAAGTGAAGTCCAAGGAACCTTAAAGAAATTTATGAGAAGGGCACAAAATGAATTCGAAGTAAAGATCAAAAAAATCCGAAGTGATAACGGTACAGAATTCAAGAACACAGGCGTGGAGGACTATCTCGATGATGAGGGTATTAAACATGAGTTCTCGGCCCCCTATTCCCCTCAACAAAATGGGGTGGCTGAGAGGAAGAATCGAACTCTCATCGAGATGGCACGCACAATGCTTGATGAGTACAAGGTCTCCGACATCTTCTGGGCGGAGGCTATCAACACTGCGTGCCATAGTACCAATCGTCTGTACCTTCACAAGATCTTGAAGAAAATGGCATACGAGCTTCTTACCGGAAAGAAGCCAAATGTTTCCTACTTCCGTGTCTTTGGAAGCAAATGCTATATCCTTAACAAGAAAGCTAAGTCTTCCAAATTCGCTCCTAAAGTTGATGAAGGTTTCTTACTTGGTTATGGATCAAATGCTTATGCATACCGAGTTTTCAACAACAACTCCGGGGTAGTTGAAATCTCGCGTGATGTAACTTTTGATGAAACTAACGGTTCTCAAGTAGAACAAGTTGATAGTACTATGTTTGACAGGGAAGAACCTTCGTGTGAAGCAATAAAGCGGCCATTGGAGAAGTGAGACCTCTTGAGCAAGAAGAAACTCCGAGCATTTCAACTCAAGATATCCAAGATGAGACACAAAATATTCAGGCTAGTCAAAAGAGTTCGGTTGCTCCCTCTTCCTCAATGCAAGCCCATGATGGCTCGAACACGACTAAAGGAAATGAAGATCCCATCCAAGCAACCAATGCAACTACTCCTCATCCAAGAGTTCATCAAAGCATCCAACGAGATCATCCAGTCGACAACATACTTGGAGATATTAACAAGGGAGTATCCACTAGATCTCGTATTGCGAATTTTTGTGAATTTTACTCGTTTGTTTCTTCTCTTGAGCCTCTAAAGGTAGACGAAGCATTACAAGATCCGGATTGGGTAATGGCCATGCAAGAGGAGCTAAACAACTTCGAACGGAATCAAGTATGGAAGCTTGTTGAAAGACCAAAACAAAATGTGATTGGCACCAAGTGGGTTTTTAGGAATAAACAAGATGAGCATGGAATGGTGACTAGGAATAAAGCCCGGTTAGTCGCTCAAGGCTTCACGCAAATCGAAGGTTTGGACTTCGATGAAACATATGCTCCAGTAGCTAGGCTTGAATCTATTAGAATATTACTTGCCTTTGCTACTCACCATGATTTCAAGTTATACCAAATGGACGTGAAAAGTGCCTTTCTAAATGGCCCACTCTCCGAGATGGTGTATGTCAAGCAACCACCTGGATTCGAAGACCCTAAATATCCTGACAATGTCTATTTCCTGCACAAAGCACTCTATGGACTAAAACAAGCACCAAGAGCATGGTTTGAATGTCTTCGAGATTTTCTCCTCGAACAAGGTTTTGTAGTCGGAAAGGCCGACCCCACTCTCTTTACTAAGCATATTGATAATGATCTATTTGTTTGTCAAATTTATGTTGATGACATTATTTTCGGATCTACTAACAAACAACTATGTAAGGAGTTTAGCAGAATCATGACTAAAAGATTCGAGATGTCCATGATGGGTGAATTGAAGTTCTTCTCGGGTTTTAAGTCAAACAACTCAAGGAAGGAATCTTCATATACCAAACAAAGTACATCAAGGACATGCTGAAAAAGTTTGGTATGGAAAACGCCAAACCAATCAAGACTCTTATGCAAGCCAATGGACATCTAGACCTCGACAAAGAAGGTAAACCGGTCATCCAAAAGGTATATCGATCGATGATCGGCTCTCTTCTTTACCTTTGTGCATCTAGGCCCGATATCATGCTTAGTGTATGTATGTGTGCACGTTTTCAAGCCGCTCCAAAAGAATGCCACATGGTGGCCGTAAAGAGAATCTTGAGATATTTAGTGCACACTCCTCATTTTGCGCTTTGGTATCCAAAAGGATCATCCTTTGAATTAGTAGGCTATTCCGATGCAGATTATGTCAGTTGTAAAGTGGATAGAAAGAGCACCTTGGGAACATGTCAATTTTTAGGAAGATCTCTTGTCTCCTGGTCCTCTAAGAAACAAAATCCTGTAGCCCTATCCATAGCCGAAGCCGAGTATATAGCGGCCGGGAGTTGTTGTGCTCAATTGCTTTGGATGAGACAAACCCTGAATGATTATGGCCTTACCTATAATCATGTACCACTCTTGTGTGATAATGAGAGCGCCATAAAAATAGCAAACAATCCCGTTCAACACTCTCGTACAAAGCATATCGATATTCGCCACCACTTCTTGAGAGACCATTCTACCAAAGGTGACATTGATATTCAACATGTGAGCACAAATGATCAATTAGCCGATATTTTCACCAAACCTCTTGATGAGAAAAGATTTTGTGATATGAGGAGTGGGCTAAATATTCTAGACTCTCATAATCTGGCTTGAAATATGCAAAATTGATTGTTGTTTGCCAAATATTTTCTGATAAACCTATTTGATCTCTTTCTTTGACCTTTCTGTGTTGCTTGAAATCTTTGATCTGTGGATTTGGCCTATGCTATGTGGCTATAGCTTGATTGCTTGATTGTTCGCTAGTCACTTAGTGTGTAAGGCCCCAAGATCTTTTCTTCTCTTGTCTTAAGCCATCTAAAGTTCATTCCTTGTAAATCTAGTGTTGTCTCCCGAGGGCCTCAATCCGGACACTCCGGGATTTTCATCCGGACTATCTGGATTATCCGGAGTATCCGGGTTGAGGCGGCTGTCTCCTATAACCTCCCTGCGGGAGTTCTTTCTTTGTCTCTCATCCTTTTCTTTTTTCCTCAAACTCATTCTCACCGTCGCCCTAGCCTTCGCCTCTCACCTTTTCCTCCTTCTCTCGTGGATTCCCCACCTTCTGGAGGCCTCAGATTGTCATTCCCCATCTCGGGAAACCTTTTGGACTGCTCTCCTCATTCGATTTCATCTTGCTCCGTAAGTTTTTCTCATCTATATCTCTCTTTGATCTTTTGGTCTTAGATTTGCCGTGAAATGGGTTGCCTAGGTAGAACCTTTTCACCCTAGATCAATCTCCTTGAATGAGTTCATTGTGAGTTAGATAGATTCGCAATTTTAGGTTTTTAGGGTTGATGCTGAACAACCCGGAGTATCCGGGTGATATATCCGGAGTATCCGGATTGTCCGGACACTCCGGATAAAAATCACCAGAAACTCCGGGTTGTGATGCTCGGCCCAAACACTTAAAATGCTATCTATACTTTTACACAATCTTCTTGTTCATACCTTTCTTTGGCTTCTTTAGATGGCTTCTTCTCAAGATGGTTCTGGCGCCGGCAAGTGCCCATCTGGGGATGATATCCCTGGCTCCTCGTCCCTAGCGGGCTTCACCGCCAAGAAGCAAAGACATTCAGTGAAGAAAGTCAGTGGAAGGGCTAGCGGATCAACTCATGCTCCTCAAATCCCAGCTCCTCAAACCAATCCTGACGAGCATCCCGCCGATACTCATGCAAGACTAAGAGGGCAGAAGAGAAAGCACCATCAAGCAGCTCGGGTGGTGATAGGTCCTTTAGTAAAAGGCCGGCCCGTATGGAGCTATCCGGGTCAGATGAGTCGACCGCGCCCAATAGATTATAGAGTTGGGTCAGGAAAGGGCAAAGCAATTGTTGAGAACAGAAACAAGGATCCACTGGAGTTGCATCAAGATGAGTATGTGGACAAGCGATTTTGGAATAGATTTCAGTCTGACTACTATGGATCAGTTCTTTTTCCTCTAGAGCACTCTGTGATAAAGATGAAGACCATTGATTGGGCTTACATGGCAGATCTTCAAAATCTAACCTTTAATGAGATCATTCAAATTTGTGAGCGCCATCAGGTGAAGGACATAATGAGTTTTTGTTACTCTTGGAATGATGAAGTCATCATGCAGTTTTACTCAACTCTGTACTTTGACAAGACAAAGGAAGCCATATGGTGGATGACAGATGGGGTGTGGTATGTAGCCACCAAGAGGACCTTTGCTCGAGTATTGCACCTGAGGACAGATGACGGAGACGCCAAGCTTCATGCCAAAAAGGCCATATCTCCTAGCCAGCTTGAGGACTTGTATGATCATTCTCAGCACTTTGTGGTTGGAACCACTAAAGGTCTGAAAGAGGTACCAGCTGTTCTCCTCAGGATGCTCAGAGTATCTCTATGGCCCAAGGAAGGTGATGCTTCTTCTATCAATTCTTATGATCGCAACTTGCTATTTCACTTGGTGGAGCGCACTCATGGCTTTGATGTGATGGATTTCATTTGGGAGGCCATACGCCACAATGCGATGAGCAATGTCAGCAGCCGCGGGTATGCACCCTTTATTATGGCTCTAGTAGATCATGTCACTGGCCTTGATTTTGTGAAGGACGTGGAGCACCTCTCTTACAAGGTTAGACCCCCCTCTGCTCCAGCAGCTCCGAGTGCCCCAGCTGGTAGGCGGACTGGTAGTCGACCTTCTCATGCCAGTTCTTTGGCTCCTACACCAGCTTCTACTTCAGCTCCAGGCTCTCCTTCCACTAGCCGGAGCACTCTCAAGAGGATGCTCAAGTCTCTCTTCTGCCTTTGCCAAGACTTATCTACTCAGGTCAAAGAGACCCGGCACGAGCTTCGAGAGCATCGCCGAGACTTTCGGGCTTATCGCCGTCAGCACGGCGAGGAGATTCCTGCCAGTGAGTCTGGGGAATCCTCTGGTGGGCCTTCTGCAGATTCAGCCACTCAGCGACTTTTTGGCATTCATCCATCAGCAGCTCCAGGCAGTGGCAGTGGCAGCAGTGATGCTAGTGGAGAAGATGAGTATCAACCTTCGGACGACGAGTGATTTCCCTTTTGAGCGCCTCCCTTTTCGGTGTCTTGATGCCAAAGGGGGAGTGTGTTTAGTTCCTTAGCTCCTTAGCGTCGCAGACCTTGCTTTTCTTTATCTAAATGCTATATGTGCTACTTTGGTTGCTTATGCTTGTTCCCTTTTGTGCTACTTTGGTCGCACTTTAACCGTTCTGTGAAACTTGGTTGTGGCATTCTGTTAAATTGCTTATGCATCTTTGTCAAAATTGTCATTATTAATAGTTGGATGATACCGTTTATATTATCTATTGCAAATTGATATAATCTTTCTGATTGTTGATCTCTTGATTGCAAAATACAAGGGGAGCTCTTTTAAATTTTTTCTTTTGGGCATACATGTAGGGGGAGCCTCTCTATATGTTTTGCTCTCTAATTACAGTTTCACATATTTGTTTATTCCTTTTAAAAGGCTTTTAAATTGTGTTGTCATCAATACACCAAAAAGGGGGAGATTGAAAGTACATCTAGGCCCCTTAAGAAGTTTTGGTGATAGATGGCAACACAATTGAAGAACTAATGTCTAAATGAGAATTTGTGCAGAGGTTGAAGCAATATCATCCTAGAAAAGGCAAATTAAAGATCACAGAAGAGTCTAAAATTTGTGAAGACGGCATCAAGTCTCGTTGTAAAGTTTTCTATTTTATTTGAGTCTAAGGATAGCCGTACTATTAAGAGGGATACAATGAGAAATCACTTTTAGGATATACGTGTGCTCTAGGATAAAAATTGCATTGCATAAATACTCCAAAACACTTCTTTTGGTCAAAATGCACACATCTGGCTGAATGGGCCAACCCGGAGTATCCGGACTCTCCGGGTTGGGACTCTCGGTTGCAGCCCTGGATAGTTCGGAGTATCCGGATATTTGGTCTGGACACTCCGGGTTAATTAGTCCGGAGTCTCCGGGTTTTTATCCGGAGTCTCCGGGTTAGCCGTCTCGGTTTGTTCTAATTCTTCCCAATCCGGAGTCTCCGGGTTGTAAATCCGGAGTCTCCGGGTTGAGCGCAGCTCACCCCCAACGGTTGGATTTTGGAGCACCTATATAAGCCTTCACTCTCCACCTAACTTGGTATCTCCATTATTTCACTTGCTCATTCAAAAACACTCATTCTCTCTCTTGAGCTAAAATCCCCTTTCTCCACTTGAAGCTTTTGATAGATTTGATTCTTTTGGGAGAAAGGAGTGGATTTGAGTAACTAGTTCTTGCATCTTTCATACTTGAGCACAAGTTTCATCCTCCAAGTCGATTTCGCGAAGTATTTGTTACTCTTGGAGTTTGAAGGGCTCCTAGACGGCAAGGAGTCACTGGGAGCTTCCAAATCTTGGTGTGGTAAGCCCCGGAAGTTTGTGAAGGCAAGTCTCGCCGCCGAAAGGAAAGAGGCAAGAAGTGAAGACCGGCGAGTGCTTTGTGCAACACCGGGAGGAAAGTGGTCAAGAGGGACCCGGGCTTTGTGCCTCCTCAACGGAGGCGTAGGATTCCCTTCAAGAATCCGAACTTCGGGTAAATATCTTTGTCTTCGTGTTCTTGGTTGTGTTCTTGCTTGAGTTTGTTGTGATAGACCTTTGGAAGACTCGATCTACTCTCTTGTTGTTTGTGGCTCCAGATCTACTATACCCTCAGGTACCTAACATCTTTAAGAACTTTTGTATTCAAGTAGATTGTCGGAACATTGCAGAGATTTAAAATCCCTCTTCGAGATCCTCAATCCGGAGTATCCGGACTCCTGAACCCGGACAGTCCGGATAATCCGGAGTATCCGGGTTATATACCCCGGACATTCCGGGTTGAGACCCTCGGGAGTTTTTATTTAACTGCAAAAATTTTATCCGCCTATTCACCCCCCTCTAGGCTACATCTCAGGTCCTTTCATTTATTAGATATTAACCAAGAAATGCACCCATCATTCCCTCAGCCATCCCATCCAACAATCTGTGATCATGTAAATGTACACAAGTATTGGAAGTGATTATTTCTCTCACCTTGACAACGATGAAGATGGTCTCAGGGCCGAATCTTGGAAGAGCAAGGGGAGGCGGCGCTGGGTCGTGGGAGGTGGCGCCGGGTTGAGGTAGAAGGGGACGACGCCGGCTTGGACTAGACGAAGTGGAGGCGCGACGGAGTCAGCGCTGGATCTGGCGGAGATGGAGTCAGCGCAGCCTCAGGGCATGCTGGATCTGAGGCGGCGGCGCTGTTGAGCAGGTGCAGGCTTGAGGAATGGAGTCGGGGAGGAGGCGCGGTCTAGGGGAACACGGCGGACAGGAGGAGGAGCACCAGCCATCGGCGGCGACGCACCATCTCTCCGCAACCCTAGCCGCTGCGCAGGTGAACACGACTGTGTGGGAGGCGATTCAAAGAAAGTGGAACACGAGGGATCTCTCCAGGCCATTTTATACCGATGGCAATTGCGGGTAATTACTTGCGAACTCCAGAGGCAATGTTGTATTGGCCATCCGCAAAAGCCTGGGCTTCCCGCAAAAGCATCCGTCGGCCCGGCTTCTGCTTCCACATTGTGGCTTGGCTGTGGCTTCGACAAAAGCACTTCAAGAAGCTTGCTGTTTGGCCCGGCTTGTAGCTTCTAGCTGGCAGAAGCCGAAGCCACAGCCGAGCCAAACGGGGCCTATGTCTCTAACAATGCGATCTCTCGTTCTGTTTGGAATTCAGTTGGGCCTGGGCCTATTTCTTGTTCGGACTGGGCTATCGCCTCTCCTGAAGTGCTCATGGCTTCTGCACATTTTGGAGATTTTTTTCTCTTTAATATTTCTTTTTAATCTTTTTTTTAAACTAGGCATTAGGTTTTAGAAATTACAAAACTAGGCGCCGGTCGCCCGTATATGGGGCGATCACCCCATATACGGGCGATATGTCCCTCGGGTAACGACCTAGCTAACTAGAGTAACGACAAGGCCACCTATCGCTCCTTACACGGGCGATCGCCCCATGTAAGGGCGACGGGTGGCTTTTTAAGCGCAGCCAGAGCCTTATTCGGGCGAGCCAAGCGTAGAGAAATTAACATTACAAAAAAAATTGCTATCACCCCTGTATTGGGCGATTTTTGCCCTGCCGTTACTTCGGTTAACTGAGCCATTAGCAGAGGCACATATCGCCCGTATATGGGGCGATCGCCCCATATACGGACGACCGGCGCCTATTTTTGCAAATTCTAAACTCTAACGCCTAGTTTTGAAAAAAAGATTAAAAAGAAATATTAAATAAAAAAATTCCATTTTGGATGCCTAGAATAGTTATATTACATTTTAAAACAATCACTCTAATAACTTCTTACTTTATGTTTGATACTAGAGGGGGCCATAATGATCATGCAATCCACCCTTCTAATGCAAAAATGATATCAAAACAATTTGCCAATACTGTTTTTTTCCAAAATAAGTTTGATACTTGCATGAGTATCAAGTTCGTTCTCTCTTCCGCATCACTAAAAATCTGACGTGGTGTAGCTATAGTATCAAACACAGGTGATTGTTGGAAGTGCCCTCACTGTTACTCCCTCCGTTAATATTTGTCCTACGTGCATAACTAGGAAGGGCAATATTTAAGTAATATTTAATGAGAGCGACTTTTAGTTGCCACTATTATAGTCACTGAAATTTGGGATTTCGGACAACCCCGAAATCTCAAGTACCGGCCGGAAAAAAAATCTAAAAAAAATTTGAAATTGCTACAGTAAAAATCCGAAATTTCGGTTTTTTCGGCGAAATTTCGACAAAATTTCGTGTTTTTTTGGCCGGTTTTGAAAGTTTTAGGGCTGGATTTGACCGGACTTGGTCCAGTAACCCTTAGGAAAGTCATCTCCTATGAAAATTTGTTGAAAAACCTAATTTTCTAAATATTTTAAAATTTTGGCAGAAACACGGTCAGATTTTTATAAAATTTTACAAGCTTGATAATATTCTGAAAATTTTATGGTACTATCATTAGTAGTTTAGTATCATACATAAAAAAATTCAAAATAATTTAACTTCATTTGTTATCTTTAAAAAATCAAAAACAGAATGAACATAATTGGGACAGTTATGTTGTCAGAATTTTATAAATTTTCTTGTGTGTGATTATGATCTAAATTTTTTTTGAGATATTTATAATTGACTCAGTACCATTATATAAATTTTTCAAAAAATTTAAAATTTGTATGTTTGGTAAATAAAATCTATGTAAGTATTGAACTTCGTTTGTTATATTATATTTCAAAAATCAAAAACAAAAGAACATAAATGGTACTGTGCCTTGTAAGAATTTTATAAATTCACTGGAGTGTGATCATGAATCACAATTTTTATGGTATATTAAGAACTTCCTTATCACCATTATTTAAATTTTTTAAATTTTTTTATGGTTTACATAATTTTTCATTTTGTTCAAGTTTGCCGGTAAGCCTTTTAACATGGCAGTAGTACTGTTCGAATTTTTAAAAATTAATACAGTTTGGTCATCATCTGAAAATTTTATGAGAGAATCATAGATACATCATAACCATGGACAAAAAATTTCAACAGTTTCTAACTTCATTTCTACCATT
Organism: Otatea glauca; assembly: GCA_036346275.1. NCBI lineage: Eukaryota > Viridiplantae > Streptophyta > Magnoliopsida > Poales > Poaceae > Otatea > Otatea glauca. The sequence goes on along the minus strand of CM070733.1, from coordinate 7,109,065 downwards.
TTCCATTCGGATCAAACTTGTTGGTCAGTGTTCTATCAGGACAGCGCTACTCTCCGAATTTTTAAAAATTCCTCACATGTGATAATCAGCTGAAATTTTTATGAGAACATTATTTATGGATTATAACAATGCAAAAAAAATTTCAACAGTTTATAACTTGATTTGTACCATTTTCCATTCCGATCAAACTTGCCGGTCAATGTTTTATCAGGACAGTATCACTCTCCGAATTTTTTAAAATTCCTCAGATGTGATAATCAGCTGAAATTTTTATGAGAACATCAGAATTGTGTCAGGAACCTCCAAAAAAAATTTAAATTTTTTTGATAACGTTTAGACCACTTTTCATCCAGTGCAAAAAAAACCCAAAATTTCGGGTTTTTTCACCGAATTTCGGTTTTTTTCCCGGATTGGACCGGATTTGGATTTTCAAATTCAAATTTCGTCCGAAATAATTCCGAAATTTCGTTATCCGGCCTAGGACGAAATTCATTCCGAAACCGAAATTTGAAACCTTGAGTATAGTGCCCTATCTTCCGGTTTCCTTTTCCCAGCACGTAATATATGGTCTTTTCCTTTTCTAGAACGTTTGTTTCCTTTTCTTTAATTCTAGGATATTTATTTCCTTTTCCTTGAGATGATGCTGGAGGTGGGGGGAGATCTGTTGTGGGCCACAGGGATGAGTTAGGGCCTGTTTGTTTTAGCTTTTGATTCTGGATTCTGGTCCCAAAAGCAGAATCAGAAACAAACAGCCTGATTCTAGAATCCGATTCTGACAATCCACCCCACTCATATACACTAGAATCCACAATCCACTTCATATGTGCTTTTGGATTCTAGCTTTTGGAGAATCAGCTTCTCAAAAACCACAATTCAGAATCAGCTTTTAGAGAATCCAAAGCTGAAACAAACAGGCCCTTAGACACATTAAACAATGGCCATCGGATGTGGGTGAGTAAAGCTGAGGAAAGATCTGAGAGGTTATTTTGATAGAGGCAAGTTTCTAGGGATGTTTCACTGGGTGCATAAAGGTTAGGCCATATCTAATGGGGTGTATCATTTGAAGTGGACATAAAAAATTATGCTTACGTGCATTATAAAGGGGTATAGATATAGTACTGCGACTGGTTGTGCTATAGCACGAGTGCACTACCAGCTGCGCTTTCCGATTCCATCCTCACTCGTCTAGCTAACTGTAGTTTTTTTATCTACTCTTCTTTTACGTGTATTTTTAAAAATAGCTCTATTCTCTATCGCGAAAGATGCGATAAATAACGCCTGCCCCCTACTACGCCCGAAGAGCGCGAGAAGATGCCAGCCCTACGGTAGCGCGCTAGCGCACGCAAGCACAAGTAGCAACGCATGACGAGTGTGGGCCCAGGCAGGCCTGTGGTGTGGTCGGGCGCACATCGGAGCAGACGAGCGTTCATAGGGCCGGACATGCTCGACTAGCGCGAAAGGTATCCTTCTGCGATCCCCAGGCGCAGCAACTCGTTTTCCTACAGTTCCGCACTCTTCGGGCCCGGCAGGAGACACATGTTGACTGTCACGTCTTTGCAGTAGAGGAGGGGGTATTGTTTGTAAATACACATGCTAGGAGGCTAGATTTGTAATAAAATAAAATAAAATAATAGAGGACAGATAAGTGAACATTTCTCTCCACGCTACTTCCTTCCACTTCACACGGACGAATTGGTTTTCCTGTCTTCCTCGTGCATTCCATTCACATACGACAAAACAAAATGAGTTGGATGACATCAACAGTAGATACGGCTATCATATAAAATTCTATATTGTTGAGGAGGTATGCTCAGTCTTTCGCCAGCCCGACACACGATAATTGAAACCACAATACCTTATATATAGCCTTATATACATTGTACCCCTAACATTTCACAATGGAGGCATTTCTCGGTTGGTTAAAGCGCTTGCTTGCTACCAGCTGGTCTAGGCTTTGAATACGGCTGGTGTAGAGCACTGTAGCTTCACGGATTACTATATCTGGTGTTGTACTATAGCAGCTACAGATTTTTTTATTTCTAAAAAAATGTAGAAACGCCAAGTTTTGTTTTTTGCAAATAATTTTTTATTTCCTTACGACTTACCCGAAAAAAAAAGAGAGAACCCGAAAAAAATGTTCTTTTCTAAAAAATTATTAATACTGACAGTATTTTTGGTTTTTACTTTCTCAGTTTTTTTGGAAAATTTTCTCTCTGTTAAAATCTATATCGACTGGGGCTGCGTGCGTTAGGTCTCGGGTTTAAATCCCATAGAAACCGATTTTTTGCTGGATTTTGTGCATCAACTTCGGTGATTTGATTGAGCTATTAAATCATGTTGTAATTTTTTTAAACTTTTATAGAAGTGTCCACAAAGCATGTCTAACCTACCATAAAAAATTCGAATCATGATTAAACTTGTGCAATTTTTAAAAAAACTAGCAATACTACTAATGCATTTAAAGCAACTTCGCTGATTTATTTGAGCTACTTGATTTGCAAATTCTTGAATTTTTTTAAGAAGGATTCTGAGAGCATGCTTACACTACCGTAAAATTTTCAAATCATGATTAGACTCTTGCATTTTTTTTTAAAATCTAACAATACTACTGACGAACTTAAAGCAACTTCACATATTTAATTGAGTTTCCATTAAAAAAAACGATCATGGTCAAATTTTATAGTTTTTAGAAATTATTACTTTTACGGTTTTAAAAATTTATAGCAATTTGTTTTCCTTTTTTTCCGGAGATGTTACCGAAATAAACTTTCTTTCTCTGTTAAAATCTCTGCCTGTCTCAGCGATTCCTTCCGCTCACAGCAACGTATGAATCCGTTAGGTATGTAGTTGGTTGATATCATTGTCACGAGTAGTTGACAATTTTGGGTATTATTCGGAGGCATGAGAATCTTCTCAAGGATGCGCTCCATCGCTGTCCAAACACAGAATCGAAATCTACCCACCTTCGGCCTCAGGGAACAGTATTGAGGAAAGCGTCTCTGACAGCGCGCAGCTCAAGTGCAGCATTGCCATTGCCCATCCTCGATCTCAGACGGCAATTGCTTCGAGAAGAATACACCAACTCTTACGACAGCAGATAAGCAACCACTGTTCTCTCTCCGCGCGCGCATTGTCGTCGTCGTCCGGCACCAGAACCGGATCAATGACCTGCAAGACGTTGTCAGGTGGGGCCGTCGCCGCAAACTGATGCAAGTTCAGGTCATCTCCGAACTTCTCATCAGTTAAAGCCTTCCCTTGGATCATCTCAAGGAGTACATTCACTGCTTCAGAGAAGGTACGAAAACACCATCACATACGGTTTTCTGAGCCGTCTGTAAACATGTGTCAGTGATAATACGATAGTATATATCACAAATAATTTTCGAACCGATTGTGAAAACACATGTCACAGACAGTTTTTAACTAGAACCGTCTGTGATATGTGTTAATCACATACGGTTTTTAAATAAAACTAACTGTGATATGTTTTTTTCCTCCAACTCTCTTGGTAGAACTTCCACGATTAGTATTTGTTGTTCAAAATTTTATTCTTTTTACATATTTCTATAACGACATTTACAAGGTACAACCAGTTATAGATTTTGCAATTAAATATCAAAACATCCTAGATGCATAGAGACAACGGCTTGTTATTTCTCATTTGCAATCTTTGAGTGATCAAATCTCCTCTACCGAGTATTCGTTTCGTATTCTATTTGTACTGTTGTGCTCCATTCCACGAGCTGAACAAAATAAGATTCATATTGAATAAGATTTTGACAATCAATGATTTGTGCAATCAACTACTAATAGTAGCTCTATATTAATCGCTAGCTCTACACATTACTCATTATATTAGTTACTAGCAACTCTAGAATATTGCTCGCTACATTCTTGTGCTACCTTTACATGTTACTTGCTACATTCTTTGCTAGCAACTCTACATATCCTATCCCAGGAATAATTGAAGAAAGTACTTGCTTGCTACTAAACAATTAGTGATCCTTGCCATCATATCACTGCCGATTCATCAAAAACCAACAGTAATAATATTATCACTACCGGTTCGGATGGAAAATCGGCATTAATGGCTTTTTTCTGATGATCCGGCAGTGATAAATCTCTTATTATTGCCGGTTCGTGTCCGAACCGGCAATAATACTGTCACTGCCGGTTTTTAGAAGAACCGACAGTGCTGATATTTTTCGAAAAATCATAACTTTTTCATACAGAGTAGGATGAAGATAAAATTTATATGAAAATTGTAGCTCTCGACGAGATCTACAACTTTGTAGTTGACAACCTTTTCATTTAAAGTAATTTAAATATCCAAATAATAGTATCACTGCCGGTTGGCGGTTCGTATTCCCAACCGGTAGTAATAATGCTATCAACTATTTTTCGAAAAATCATAACTTTTTCATACGGAGTCGGATGGAGATAAAATTTATATGACAATTGTAGCTCTCGACGAGATCTACAACGTTGTAGTTGACAACTTTTTCATTTAAAGTAATTTAAATATTCAAATATTGGTATCACTGCCGGTTGACGGTTCGTATTCCCAACCGGCAGTAATAATGCTATCAACTATTTTTCGAAAAATCATAACTTTTCCATACGGAGTCGGATGGAGATAAAATGTATATGAAAATTGTAGCTCTCGACAAGATATAAAACTTTGTAGTTGACAACTTTTTCATTTGAAGTAATTTAAATATCCAAAATATGGTATCATTGCCGGTTGGCGGTTTGTATTCCCAACCGGCAGTAATAATGCTATCAACCATTTTTTGAAAAATCATAACTTTTTCATACAGAGTTGGATGGAGATAAAATTTATATTAAAATTGTAGCTCTCGACGAGATATACAACTTTGTAGTTGACAATCGTTCCATTTGAGTTCATTTAGATATCCAAATAATCATCAAAAGTTTCAGAGATAAAGGAACAAAAGGAAAATATATCCTATACTAGTTGAGGAATGAGTGATAGGTGAGATGGTAAGGTGGGCTCGCGCGAGGC